>OY856413.1:88235800-88525800 GCA_963693085.1 Alisma plantago-aquatica | reverse complement strand
GTCACTTAATTATTTATATTTACATTAAATGTTATCACATTACCTTTAATGTCATCACTAATTAATTTCTCATATTTGTCACTTCTTATTATTGATTATGCACTTTTATGTGATCCAATTACTTCTTATCCATATTGAAGTCATTATATGGATTTTAGTGAACAAGATGAAACATACTATATATTAATGATTTGATTCACATACCAAGTCATGATTATATGATTAATTAGGTATGTTTTAAATAACAATGTGATATGCATTTCATATCGATAACTTGATTAATCTATGATTAGATGATTATATATCATTTATGTGTATCAAGGTATGTTAACTGATTATGCCACCTAATGTCACTAATGTATCATCAATGACATGAAGGATGCATAGGTTAAGGTTAGATGATTACATATTAGGGTTTAGGTCAACATGATCGTTATTTTCACATATAACTTCTTAGAATGCATTAAGCCCAAGATTAGGTTGCAATTATCTTACTCACCATCTCGATAGGGTTTATTGATTAATGACATTGTTAACATCACATGTATCCATAATTAGTATTAATATGTGAGTGACTCATATTATGTGCATTAGATATTCATTACGGTTTGAACATATGAATTATTCCTCAGATGATCATTATGTGTTCATTAATATATGAACAAGCATGTTAGGGTTACCATTATTACATGTTTGGTCAAGACCAAGGATCCAAGCACACTAACCTCCTATCCATGGAGTTAGGGTTTCTAAAGAGAGAGTAGATACATTTCAAGATGCCATAGGGTTAAAGAGGATTTCTTCCTCAAAATCTAACCACCCAACATCATCAAACTAACTATACTCCACCCCTTAAAGGGTTCCACCTATCAAGACAAACTACACTAGGGTTAAAGGATGAGTCTAACAAAACCTTATACAAGATCCATCACACTTCCACTATGCACTCTGATAGCTTACTTAACACCAAACTTTAAAGTCTAGGTTCTAGGGATAAACTATCCAAGCATGTGGTCCTAAGGGACATAAGGAAACTATCTTGGTATCCATCCTCAAACAAGTCACCATACACCTAAAACTTAGGGTTCCCAAAGATATATAACTTAGAATTCTAAGGTTACTATTGCCTAAAAGCAAAATATTTCAGACAATCCATATCAGCTCAGGCCAAGCCAATATCATATGGATTTGGGAGTCCTCGTAAACCAAGCTAGTGACACAGAGGAAAATATTGTCAACCCCTAGCCCCTGATCCTTTCTATACACCTTTGCTTCAACTTCATGCCCTAATAGTAGCCTAAAGTAAAACCTACACAACATCAAGTTACCATGGTTAATTATGCATATTTTAGTTATAAGTATTTTAGGTTTATACATCATGATGCTAATGTGGAACTATATGATCCTAAATAACCCTTTCATCATCTATAGATCAACTCTAGGGAAAACATGTCACCTAAAGGGAAACTATATAAGACTGGGATTCTAATTAGGGAGACAAAATTAAAATAGTCAGATTCTGACTACCATGGGCTCTGATACCATGTTGTAAGAGAGTGAAATAACCCCTTTAATAAAAAAATTAAATATCAAACCTCCATTCCCAACATACTCAAAAGGTATGTTGAAAAGGGTGTAAAATTTTTAGATCTTTATTTAATACAAAAGACCATTGGAAAGCAGCGAAATAAAAATTATTGGCTATATTCAATTTCATATAAAGGTTTACAACAAAAAAGCATGAAATTCTCCCATTAGGGTTTACATCAAGATGCACAATTAGGATCTAGATAGAGGGAAGTCTAGATTACTACGATATTGTCTCTAAGAAACATCTCCTTCAGCTAGGTCCAAGCCAAAGCTATGTTTTCCTTGTCTTAGCCATCACCTTGCTCAGCACCTGGGTGGTTGGGAAGGCACCCAGCAAAAGGGAAAGGAAAAATAAGGTATGTGTCACAAAACATGTCTAGGATAACAAGATAAGTTAATCAAATAAAAACAGGCTAGGGTTCATCATAAGATGAAGATAACAAGAGTATGAGGCTATATCAAAAGAAACTTGCCACTAACAATTAAATTAAAAAGGGATTTGCATGTAATATACTTATGTCTACCTAACTAAGTAGGGTTGAGGCACCTACCAGACCTCTAACCTTAGGTGAGGGGAGAATAAGACATTCTCTGTCACCTATAATAATATGGGGAGAATAAAAGCATTCCCCATGGAGAATAAATCCATGCCCTCTGTGGGTGGTTGTACATAAGTACTGCTACTTTAAATTAAATAGAACAAAAATCTACATGCTAGAAAAGTAGTCATGACAAGAATAATCATATGAATCAATAAGCATGGAAGTGGGGTTTAAAACCCAAACAATAAGAAACTACAATCTAATTTTAGGCACAAGAAATTAGGGTTTCAAGATAAGAGGATTAGATTCAATTATGCCTCATTAGGGAACATTAGGTTAAGGCATAAATATCCCAACTAAGGTGTTAGATGCACATACCTCTTCCTTAGAGCTCTAGAAACCACTTTTCAAAACCTTTAAATGAGGTTAGGGTCCACTTGTCCTAATATAATAACCATGTTCATGTATTAGAACTATATACATTCATTAAAGACTTAAAACCCTAAAGCAACCAATGTTTCCTACAAACCATTGATTTTAGTCTTGAAACCATCATCACTATATTATTATGGTTTTCTAATCAAAATAGCATATAATTTTATATAATTTAGATGGACCTCTACTTCCTATTGGACGGAGAGACCTTCAACTTGGGAGCCTTCCTTCTCCTCCACATGATCTCAGTTTGTCACAATGTGAAGAGGAAGGTGTCGATTGTATTTAGGGGTATCATCACCCCCATTTCACTACATCTCCACCTTGACTTGTCAACCCTCGCACCGATGAAAAATACAAAGAAATTAGACTTTTAAAACTTCTGCAAGGTGAGCCTCCTCAGCGTACACCACAACATGGTGTATGCAAGCTGCACACATCAAGGAAAGTTTTTGGAGCGTTGCCTCCCCGACCCCATCTTCAACCTGCAAGGAGTAGCCTACCTTCGATGGCTGCTAGATGAGAGAGAGGAAGAAGACAAACCCATGACAACAACTAATGATGACAGTGAGCACCAATATGTTGATGACTCAGACGACATTGAGGAGGTGGAGGCCACCATCCCCATCATTCGGAGAGCAGTCCTGAGCAAATGGGCTTGCACCTACACTGCCTCAACTTCATTTGCCCCATCCCCTTCTCAGGAGGAGCATGACCCATACAACATGGTAGGTATGTATGGGATGTTCTAGGAGATCCAGAATGGACAACAACAACATCAAGCAACATTGGCTGGTGTGTAAGAGATACAAGGAAATCTATACGAAAATAGTAGGCGATATATCAGAATGAACACCTTCTCTTGGCCAACTAAGAGAATATTTACATGCACCTACAGTGGATGGATCAATACCAACAACCCTTCTTTGACCACTACTAGAACCAGGGGTACTTTGTAGGGTACCTGCAGCCACCACAAATGCCACTATTAGATCTATCTTTTCATGGGTTGTTTCCTCCTCATGACCCCAACTGTTACAACCCTGAGTTTTGGGTTCATGTTGTGAGAAATATGATTTCTCATAATAAAGATAAATGAAAAAATAATGATGTCTCTTGATTGAATGCATGGATTTCGTTTACAATAGCCTTGATGATTGTGTTGTGGGCTTTATTGGCTATTGGGCCCAATAACAAGGAATTTCAATTAGTAAATGAATAATGGAGTGCTTGAGAAAAGAAAGGTGTGGAAACCTCTAGAAGGCAATAGAAGTTAATACAAAAGTGTATTTCTTGCCACATGGGTTCATTGGGTCCCAAGGAGTCCAAAGTTGCAAAAAGAAAGCAATAACAAAATAAAAGATCAATAAAGTATTTCTTTATTAAGAAAGAAATTGAAAACAAGGGTAAAATGTGGAAAACCAGTGAAAAGAGGTATAATTGAGTAATCCTTAGTAGAATTTCGTATCCCAAGGATTCCTAATGATAAAAGGAATACCAATGAGGAAAATAAAAGATAAATAATGAGAAATTCTCAAAAAGAGATATTTCAATAAGAAATAAACATGATAATGAGAAATAATGCATTTAGATGCATCTAGAAGGATAATGAGTATCCAATACAAAGGATTTCAAAATAATAGAGTTTCTTGGGATCCAAGGAGTCCCAATGAAGAAAGAGGAAAGAGAAAATACCTATAAAAGAAAATAAGAATATAATGTGAATACATTATTAATGGATTATGTGGTATTTCGAAAAAGGAAGTATTCCCTACTTGAGGAAAATATAATTTCGAAGCCAATGAATTAAAAGGCAAGAATAAAGAGAATAATGGCAAGGATTTTCTAATTCCTAAATATCTAATTAATAAAGGATATTAAAAAGAACAATGAAGAGAGAGAAGATTTTCTTCACAATTAAGGAAGGTGGTTTCCTAATAGGAGAGGACTTGTTTCCTCTTAGTTGGGCATCTTAGGGTGAGGATATCCTCCCCTATAAAAGGGGTAGACCCCCTAGTTCAAATTAAAAGAGAAAAATCACGTCTGCCTCTATCTTCCCTATCTTTCTCTTCTTTGTGTTGGTGCAAACCCTAGCCAAAAGGGTATAGCACCATCCTAGGGCAACGAGGGGATTTTCTGTGGTCCTGTTAGAGGTAAGGATCTTCCACGACAAACCCAGAAGGACCAGCTACCTCTTTCGGGCTTTCATCTACACACAATCCTTGGCGGAGATCTGAAAAACATCAGCAATGCAGAAGCAACCGCGGAGGGATCTCGCGGAAGGAACGGCCATCTTGGCCACATTCTGGGCATTCTTTGGGAGCGCCAGGGTGCAGCGCAACTAGGGAGGCTGTTGGACTCAAGTTCCATGGCCCAGGTATGAGAGGGGAGCCCTATAAAGGGCTGCCACCGGCAGACCGCTGTAGGAGATCAGAGGTAGATGATGATCGCTGCACTTTGGACAGTTGTGCCCCTCTGCGGGCTGAAGACGACATAACTTAACCCAGGGGCATTTTGTACTTTTCGAAATGTTTCCAAAGCAACAAGGAAACGTTGCATGAAGCAGGCTATGTGGCGCCTCCTCATTGGCCCACAGTAAGTTATATTTGTTAAATTCGTATCTCAATAATCGTAGCTCGGATAGACGCACATTATACATGAATTTTGCTCAGAAAAATGAGGGGAATCCATTAAAAATATGTTTGAAGCTTGATTCCTCTTACAATTTGAAAAGTAGTGTAAGTTATTAACTTTAATGAATTTTTTTTTGGCCGGGAATATTTTTTTTTTGGTCGGAATATTTTTTTTTGGTCGGAATTAACTTTAATGAATTAATAGTTAAGAAACCCTATTTTCATATAATTAATGTTATTTGTAGGGTTTAATTGGTGATTAAAGTTGATATTAACATGTTAATCGAAAAGAGATACATTAAGATCGAAAAAGATGAACTTTGCACGTAATTCGTTTAATTTAGAGTTTATGTGCATAAATAGGTTTTAATGGGCCTTGAAACCCTAATGATGGTAATTAGGACTACTAATGGCATTAATTATTTGATTTCATGTATAGAACTGAGTTTTCATGGTTATAAGCTATTTCAGGCATTAAAGTTCCTAATTTGTGGATAAATACCCTAAATGTAGTAATTAGGGTTTTCTCATGAATAAAAGGTGGAATTAATGGCAAATCGAGTTCATATGTGAATTGGACCATAATGAACTATGAATTGATGATAAATGTGTATAATGATCTTGTCATGGATTAAAAGGATAAAAATAGTAGCTTTAATGTAAAAGAGGCTTAATGAGCTTAATTAATGGTTAATTATGCCTTTAATCTGGAATTGAGGTTTAGATGTTGAGATAATTAGGGTTTGTGATCAATTGTGTTAAATTAGGGTTTAAAATAGTAAAAGATGAAGGGAAACCCTAATTGCAATAGAAACCCTAAAAATGGACTAGAAACCCTAGGAAGCGAGCTAGATTTTATAGATCTTAATGACATGAGTAATAAAAGGAAATTGTATAATTGTTTCAGGATCTTATTGAATGCTTTCTTGCCTATTGATTGATTGGACTATTTCTATCTCACATCAACTTGACAAGTATGTGGTTAATTATGGTTAATCACATTAGTTTCCTGAGGGTTTTCCGTATGTTTCCTCATATTGAATGCAATCTAAACAGTTGGATGTTCATACTTGCAAAATTATAAAGTCACTATGGTTATCACAATTATAAAGAAATGTGTATTCTGGCACCTACATGCCACCCTGATGGAAGATGCCATAAAGGTCAGGCCCAAGAGGGTAGACCCATGGGCACCATGAGAGGTGACCCCAGACACCAAGCTCGGGAATGAGAAGGTGGTCTATGATGCATGACTATGGAGCACCATGAGAGGTGACTCCCAAGTGCCAAGCTCGGGATTTAGAAGGTGGCCTTAAGTCAATGGAAAAAGAGAAACCCTAGAGGGGTATGCCAGGGTTAGGGAAAAAGTGGTGGAGAATGACACATTGAAAATGTAAATTGTCCTGTTGAATAATTTGATTGTGATTATTAAGTTGTTAGCCATATCTATGAAATTTTGGATGTCCCCACATACCGGTATATTCCGATATGTTGATTGACATTTTGTTTGTCGGCGTTTTAGGTACAAGCTTGAAAGGCACAAACAGTAAAGCGACACATCATGAAAATAAGAAGTAGAGTACAAGGAGGGTTAGATTGAATAATTCAAGTTGTGGATAGATAGTTTTCCAAAGTTTTCAAAACATATGCAAAGTTTTATTTTAATACTAGATTTCAGTATAGTTAGTAGAATTTCATAATTATTATTGATTATTTGTCGAACCTTTGATCATGTTAATTGGATAACGACACTGACCTTTCGGTCTCCCTTAATTGGGGGTTACCGGGAGGCGGGGTCGTTACAATTGGTATCAGAGCATAGGCTCCTCACTTAATCTTTAATAATTATTAAATTTTACAAATTCTATAGAACCCAAGGGAGTTATTAGAGGATTATCTGAAAGACAGAGGTGTTTAGAAAAGGATCATGACCGGGGGCTGGAAATATTTTCCTCCGCACCGCTAGTCGGAATATGAGGACTCCTGAATTGTGTGATTTCCTGGCCGATGTCTTAGGAGATGACTCAAAGTAAGATACCTTTAGGACTCTCTCATCTTGTTCATCCCTTCTCAACACAAATTCTATTAATGACCTTAAGGATTAGGGTTTCCTCTCTTCTCCTCACCCTCTTGAGGTATGGGTAAGGTTAATAAGGTCTAAGGAATCCTCCACCAAATTAATGAAAACCATGTAAATAAGATGTCATGGACATAAGCTTAATAGATTAAGCGCAAACTAAAGAATAGATACATGCTTAGGTCGTATGACATGAGTTATCATTGCCCCTCAGAAGAAGACCTGAGGCTAGACCTCCTTGACAGGAGGATGAGTAGAGAGAGTTAGTCTTGGAGGTAGAGATCTCCATTAAAAGTAGAGACCTAGAACATCCTTTGAGGATGATGGTAATCCTAACCCTAAGTGAAGGTTAGCGGGAGAGATGACATGATGATTTAGTTGTCTTGGTTGACCAGATGTTTGGTTAGACATGCCTTGGATGTCATATGAGCCATGAGAGGTTAGATGGCCTAGTATCTTTGGCAACCCAACCCTGGAGAAGGTCGTGCATGTTTGAGCGAAGGATAGCTCCTTCATGGAGAAGGTTAGAGAAGAACCTATAGAAACCTTATGGGTTGTTGCAAGTAGGATATAGCTTTCACCCAGAGTACGTCAGTAGTGCTCACAGTAGGATGAAACCCTAGACCAGGGATCATGATGGATGGCTTATGGGATAAGCATAAGGGGCTATGGATAATCATGAGCAAACATAAGTTGAGCATAGGCTTCACCCGTGTAGAGGTATGCCTGTGAGCTCGATCCTTCACGGAGAGGGGACCTCTAATAGTGAGGATGGTGGTAAGGTTAGCTATAGAGAGAGAGAGAGCATGACCCTGGCAAGAAGGTTGGAAGCCTAACACTCCGAGTATAAGGAACAGTGGGGAGTTGAGGATGATTTGACCTAAGTAGATGATAGTGGTTGCCTCATGCATGATCCCTGGAAGCTGATGATATCTTAGTTTCCTTTAGAGGAACCAAACCCTAGAAGAAGGATGATGCTTCTAGTACCTATGTACCCATGGTATAAGTGATTTCCTACTGGATGAGATAAAGAGTGCTTTAGATCTTGAGGAGGTTTGAGTACCCAGTTGTGAGGCTTTATACCTAGTTGGTTGTCCTGGAAGAGGACTCAACTCCGAAGTGTTGCTTGAGTGGAAGGATCATGGAAGTACATGAAATATCTTGGACATCCTTGATTTTTGGTTAAGAGATTGAGCATGCAGTGGACACCGAAGGTGAACCTAGGGTTCCTAGGCCTAAGAGGGGAAGCACTGTATCTGATGCTCATGATGAGATTTGAGTCTCTATAGTTTTGAGCATGGTACTCCTCATGCGTAGAGGAAGAGGAAACCTCTTAAGGTAAGGGTATGTTTGATGAACCCCTCACAACTAAGTTGATCTAATATTGAGGAAAGAGAACAAGTATGACCTAGCATGGTTTAATAAGTGGTCTTCTTGTGCCTTAATAGCCTGCTAGGGTTAAGCACACTCATGTGAATGTAAACCCTAAGGGCTTTTGTAACCTTCGTTATCAAGGTGTAGTTTCCTCCCATCCTGGGAGAGGGACCCTTTTGTAGGGTGTATACTAGTTTTGTTGGTTTAGAGGTAACCTAAAGAGGTTTCATAGGATCTTGAGAAGCTAAGTGAAAAGTACATGACATGAGAATGAACCTGTAGACCCATAGATTACCATCTCTACGTGCATGTGGATGTGTTACCATGAGGGTAACCGGTATGGGACCTGACCAAGGTAGGCAGGTCGCCATGACCCCTGTGAAAGGATGAAAGATAACCCACGAGTGTAGAGAGAGATGATGAAGGCTTGGGTAAGGTTCTATGTTGGACATGTACTATAATGGAATCCTAAGTCTATCCTAGGGTCAGGTAGGGATAAGACCAATGGAAGAAGGAGTTGCCTAATTCCCTAGTTGCACATGACCATAGGGTCGGAAGGTAATAGCTATCATTGTCTGAGAGCCATGGGTTAGGAGATTGATCACCTTCATGAACTCATGGGACCCAAAGGGCAGATGAGTAGGGCACTCTCTAGATGCATAAGGGAAAAGGGATTACCCCAAAAGTGTCGACACCCTATAGACCTAGAGGAGATGACCAACGATTGTGTGGTGACCCAAGTAGGTTTGAGACCAGTTTTCCATGGAAGTAACTTTGATATCATGATGTTTGTGATGTAGAGACATAAGTTGCATGTTTCATCTTAGAATTGAAGGTGTACTAGTGATGTGGGATGTATCATCTCTATTCTTGGAACAGGAAGAACTTTGTGTTTGGATGGCTGCCAAATGCTTATTTCCTCTTGTTAGGTGAGGGAGAGATGAGACAGTATGCATCCTATACACCAAGGATAAAAAATGATGCGAGTTGGAACATTGCTACAAGGTATGAGGATAGAGATGATAACATACCTTGGTGGAGTGAATGATACATGGATGGTTTACAAACACTAAGAGAAGTAGTGTAGTCAGCTTATGAGGATGTTTTATCAGGAGCTATCTGAAATTTGCAAGTTAACCAAGGTTGAGTTAGATCACAATGAGGATGAGCTCAGACTTCTTGATGAAGACCAACTTAGAGTTTGAGATGAGATGATAAGTATAATACATGGAGGTGTATGTTACCTAACACCTAAGGATAAGAAGTGGTAATGGATGCTCCGGTTGAGATATAGTGCCTAGTTTAGCTGGAAGCTAGAAGAAGTTGAGGTTTTTAGGCTAACCTTATGTTGAGAAAAAGAGATAAGTTTGGCTAACACTCATATATAATGAGATATGTTGAACAAGATCAGTGGTTGTTTGGATAGCTAGCCTAGTCCTTGACGTGGTAGAAGGATGGTTGTAGAACCTTGGATACACTTCTTTGGATTGGAAGGTAATAAAACCCTGAGGAGAGTGGTTTGGGGCTTCTGAGGAATCAATCTTGAGGAATCATGACATACAGGAAATCATGATCACCATACACCATGAAACTACAAAGATAGTAAGTGATGGTAGAGCTTTGGATGCCTGATACATATAGCATGTGGCCATGCAAGCCAGGAGGTGAAGGATGAACACCAATAACCCAGTGCATGGATATAAAGTATAAAGAGTTCCCGAGAGGGAATGGGAGTTCATCACTATGGATTTTGTGAGTCTCCCCTAGACCAAGGAAGGTCAAGATGCAATAGGGGTTATGGTATATCGCCTTATCTAGATGACATGAGAAAGAGAGAGAACTATCATGGGACAGATTCAGTTGAACTAATTAAGAGAGAAAGATGGTTCAACCACATCATGATGCGAGTTCAAAAGTTCTTGGGTATGACCAAGGTTCACTTTCATGAGGTGGAAGTGGATACAGGAAGAACTAGATGATAGTACTATTTATCATCCCATACTAATGGACAGTATGATCCAGACTAGAGGGTCTGATGAGAGCATGTGTGCTCATTTAGGGTGATACATGGAGACAATTCTTAAGATGTGATGTTAACAACCCTAGTCTTTATCGGGATGAAAGAATTTCTAGAAAGAGGTTGTGTCGGTCACCACTTCATGATGTTGGTGAAGGAGGCCTTGTGAAGGTCAGAAAAGAACCACAGTGTGTGCAGATGAAGTCACTTTGATCGTGCAATGGCCGAGAGAGAGCCCAGTGGTGATATGAGTCATGAGCTGATGCAAAGTAGACTGACATGCAGTGCACTATGGGAGAATATGTGATGTGAAAATCCGACCCCTCTAAGCTATAGTTGAGAAAGCTGAGTCCCCGATATATGGGTCCATTTGTGTCACACCCCGATCTCACACTAACCACAACCCATGAGATTAGGGCGCGACGGAGGGATTTACACACAAACCAAACCACTCATAACTTTTTAAACATTTTAAAGACATTAAAATGATAACCTGATTTATGTTGTAAACTAAAGCTAAACAAACTGCGGAAGCATTTTTATTAAACTGACTAGAAATATAAACAAAGTCTACAACATATTACATTGTTTGACATAAAGTAAAGCATAACAGTTACTTTACAACTTTATACACATTCCACATACACACTCTCTCTCACCCACACCATGTCCCAAGGACCGAGGGGAAAGGACTAAGAGACCACTATCTAACTAACTACATATACCTTCTACTGACTAGGGTGGTAAGATCCTTCAGATTCATGGAACTGTCGCTGACCTAAAAATGTTTGAGTAGAGGAGTGAGCCTACTCGCTCAGTGAATAGTTTTTCATTTAGCTATCACTAAACAACTCATCAGATATATATAATTGAAATAAAGCATAAGTGCAATACTATACATGGCAGTTCTAATGACATAGCAGATTTTACAGATAATAATCACATTTCTATACAACAACAAATATCGCATAACTGTAAAGCATAAAATATCAGAAACTGCATATCTTGAATCAATAAAGCAATTATTGAGAATTAACACAAAAGTTCTAAACTCTTAACATATTAAATTTACTGTGATCCTATGTGAATGCATTTTTATATTATTATTATGCCCCAATCAAATGCACCAAATAAAATCATTGAACTGTTCTACACTGATCAAAAGCTGTTCTAGATCATGTATAATCATACCGAAGCAATTTATAAAATAAAGTTCAAGTTTCATCAAATACTGATAAAACGCCTGATAACCACTGATATCAGTGCAAAAATGCACAATTTACCGAAAAATTCCAACGAAGGAGTTAAATGATGATAACTAAATGAATTCCTACTCACATCGATCTGGACTGTCCGGATTCATCCGGAGATGCGTCCAAGGTCTGATTCCGGGTGGATTTCTATTGTCTTCTACCATTGAATTAATTAGCTTATTGTTCCTGCAATTCGACAGTAAAATAGCTTCTTCACACAAAGAAATCTAAAATTGGCTCGATCAAAAGCTAAATCTTGGGCTAAAGCTGCAGAATCAAATTTGTGACCATGAATTAGAAGTAGGGAGTACCTTCCCGAAGTATTTGATTAGACAAACGAATCCCTCCTTGGCTGTGCGCTGCACAGCAGTAGCTACAGGTTGGCCGCCGTTCAACCAGCTAAGGTACACGGTGGTTAAACCATGGCCAGGCTCTGGATCTTGGCTAGGACCCCATAGTCGACCTCGGCAGCGTAGGTTGAAGGGGCTGGCCGCACCTAAGTTTCCCCTGGTCGACGGCTTGCCGCACCAGCAGCTTGGGCGGCCTCTGCTAAGTGGCGCCCTAGCAGCTTGGCTGCTCGGTAGGCTTTGGCTAGGGCAAATGGAGAGAGGGGGAAAGAGGAAGGGAAGAAGGAGAGGAGGCGATTTCTCCTAGAGTCGAGCTTGTGAGCCCTAGGGCTGCTCTCTACTGCGAGAAGTCGTAGGTCCGGACCCTGCTCAAGCCGCGCCTACTGTTCTATCGAGAACGAAATCAGAATGAAGATGATAAGTACAGGTTGCCGACCCACTTAAATGGGAAATGAATTGGAAAAATTGCATTTCAGTCCAAATTTCTTAAAATTTCCATAACTATGGCCTCGGGGGTCCAAATTGATTGATTTCTTTTGCATCTTTCAAGTGAGAGATCCTCTATAAATCCCAAGGCATGAAAGCATGCTAATTAGCTTATCTCAGCTAACCAAAACTCTAATCACACATAATCACTTAGCTTAGGTCAATTAACTTGATTATGCACTAATCATGATACTTACTAGTTAATCATGGAGTGGGTCATAACAATCTCCATCCCTTATAAGAATTTCGTCCCAAAATTCCTAAAAGAGAAAAGGAAATTTGTTACGCATTTCTGACTCAAGCTCCCACGTGGCTTCTCTAAGTTATTATTCATCCACAGAACTTTTACTAACGGTATCTCACGATTCTTGAGCTTCTTGATCCTCCGATCAACTATCTGTATTGGTCCCTCAACATAGGACACATCTGATCTGAGCTATGTCGGTTCTGGGTCCACTATCTTCTCTGTACCAAGATAACACTTCTTCAACATTGATACATGAAACACATCATGTAAATTAGCCAACTCAGTTGGCAAATTCCAACCTATAGGCTACAGGTCCATTAATCCTCTCAATGATAGGATATGAGCCCATAAACCTAGGAGTCAGTTTGCCTCTCTTACCAAACCTCAACACTCCTTTCCACGGTCAAACCCTCAGATACACTTCATTACCAACTTCAAACTCAAGATGTCTACATCTCTTCTCAACATAACTCTTTTGTCTATCTTGTGCAACTTTCAACTGTTCTCTAATCACTGCAATCTTTCCGATAGTTAAATCCACAATCTCTGGTCCAAAAATACGCTTTTCACCTACCCCAGACCAACATATGGATGATCTACACTTTCTACCATATAAAGCTTCATACTGAGCCGTACCAAGACTAGAATGGTGATTATTATTGTATGCAAACTCTATAAGGCTCAAGTGTTCTTCCCAACTTCCATTGAAATGCAAAACACATGCTCTCAGCATGTCCTCAAGAGTCTGAATGGTCCTTTCTGACTGACCATTCGTTTGTAGGTAAAAAGTTGTACTGAATCTCAACTTTGTGCCCAAGGCACGATGCAACTGATTCCAAAATCTAGATGTGAACTTAGGATCTCTATCAGATATAATTGAAACTGGAATACCATGCAACCTGACTATTTCATCCACGTATATCTTAGCCAACTTTGGAACATCAAAGGTTGACTTAACAGGAAGAAAGTGAGCAGACTTAGTTAATCTATCCACAATCACCCATATCGAGTCACAACCTTTAGGTGTCCTGGACAACCCTATCACAAAATCCATTGTGGTATGTTCCCACTTCCACTTTGGTATAGGAAGAGATTGCAAGGTACCTGCAGGTTTTAGATGCTCAGCCTTAACCTGCTGGCACACACTACATCTAGCCACGTACTCAGCTACATCCTTTTTAATACCTGACGACCAGTACAACTCCTTGAGATTCATGTACACCTTAGTGTTACGTGGATGCATAGCGTACATCGATGCATGTGCTTCCTCAAGAATCTTTTCTTTCAAATCACTGTCTCGAGGTACACAACATATCATTCCAATACAACACACCATCATCTGAAAACCTAAACTCTGGTCTTTGCCCCCCTGTCATGTCACCTACGATCTGCTGCAACCCACTGTCACTCTGCTAAAGTTCTTTAATTTGATCATAAAAACTAGGCTTGACTTGCATTTGTGCAATCAAACCACTTTGTTCTGTCACCCCAAAGTCTATGTTCAACTTCCGCATTTCTACTAGCAGGTCTCTCTTGAAACATGCCATAGAGAATGCATCAGTTGTTGAACCTAACTTCCTACTGAGGGCATCTGCTACCACATTCACTTTTCCAGGATGATAATCTATCATTATATCATAATCCTTAATCAATTCTAATCATCTCCGCTGTCTAAGATTCAAATCCTTCTGGGTAAAGATATATTTCAAGCTCTTATGATCTATAAACACCTGGCACACCTCACCATAAAGATAGTAACGTCATGTCTTATGAGCATGAACTACAACAACTAATTCCAGATCATGTGACGAGTAATTCTCCTCATTCTATGCTACTTACCTCTTGTTACTTATCCTTCTCATTTTGATCCTATAGAATAAACATCCCAAAAATTGAAACACACAAGGTAAGAATAGATTATTCCTCATTCTTATTATTACTGTAAGAATTTATTTCATATCGCACTTCACTTATATTGTATTTCTCCTTTTGTTCCAAACACATTTGTTACATTTCAAATTTGTATCTTACTCTTTTCTCTGAATCATTTTCATATAGTTTATCTACCTTTCAGATTAACTACCTTTATACCCTGGATTACTATCAATACTAGTTTACTTTTCATAGTGCAAATCTCATGATTTTGTTTTATAGAGATGCTAGTATTCAAGGTCAAATCACTAGCGACATCCCTTGAACTACTACAACTCTAAACATTCTAGGGTTTGGTCCTTATCAATAACATAGCATTATTGTGATGTGACTTTGCTTCCTTAGTTTGAAATCAAACTTTAGATCTCATAAGTTCATCCATCTACTTGTAATGAATACAACAGATATGAATAATCATCAATGAACTATAGATATATAATAAAAATGTAACATCAGCCAAGTTCTCTAGCATAACTTATTAACACAAATGCTACAAATAAACATGATACTTGTTACCCAAGCATCACACATGACTCACAAGGCCATTTATATCTTGTCACCTCTCACTAGGCAACAACATATTCACATGGCACACAAGGCCATTCACATCTTGTCACCTCTCACTAGGCAAAAACTTATTCACATGGCTCATAAAATCCGTACACATTATTACTTTTATTAAGCAACAACAACATCAACACATAAAAAGCCAATCAACATTTATTATATAAATGTCACAGCCCAAACTTGGTTATATTCATCATCTCATCATACCTGCATGGTTATTAGGCATGATAACAGTCATAGAAGATATTCATCAGATCATGTGATACAATAGTAACACCATCATTCCTTAACTTTTTAAACATTTTAAAGACATTAAAATGATAACCTGATTTATGCTGTAAACTAAAGCTAAACAAACTGCGGAAGCATTTTTATTAAACTGACTAGAAATATAAACAAAGTCTACAACATATTACATTATTCGACATAAAGTAAAGCATAACAGTTACTTTACGACTTCATACACATTCCACATACACACTCTCTCTCACCCACACCATGTCACAAGGACCGAGGGGAAAGGACTAAGAGACCACTATCTAACTAACTACATATACCTTCTACTGACTAGGGTGGTAAGATCCTTCAGATTCCTGGAACTGTCGCTGACCTGAAAATGTTTGAGTAGAGGAGTGAGCCTACTCGCTCAGTGAATAGTTTTTCATTTAGCTATCACTAAACAACTCATCAGATATATATAATTGAAATAAAGCATAAGTGCAATACTATACATGGCAGTTCTAATGACATAGCAGATTTTACAGATAATAATCACATTTCTATACAACAACAAATATCGCATAACTTTAAAGCATAAAATATCAAAAACTGCATATCTTGAATCAATAAAGCAATTATTGAGAACTAACACAGAAGTTCTAAACTCTTAACATATTAAATTTACTGTGATCCTATGTGAATGCATTTTTATATTATTATTATGCCCCAATCATATGCAGTGTACTCTGCATATAAAGATCTGTAGCGAACTACGATCCCACCGTACAAGACTTAGTGACACTCCCGGGGAATGCTAAGTCTGACTGCTGTCCTGGTCTGTGTCAGGACTCTCAGGCTCACACGGCCTCACTGCACTCTCAAAGAGTGTACTCTAGACTCCTCCTCTAACCTGAGCACACAGGCGGAGAGTCTGGGTTACCACCGTGACACACGCATGGATTATTGTTGAATAACCCCTATTTACTCCAGTGCCACCGTGACACACGCACGGATTATTGTTGAACACTGCCTTTCTGTCCTCGTGCCACTGTGACACACGCACGGATTATTGTTGAACACAAGTCACCGACCATCTAGACACACGCTAGGTAGGTCGTTTCACCCCAAGGTGCAGACCTCTCGAGGGGTTCTACGGTGTAAGGGCACCTAAGTCTATTATAACACAATTATATCTTTCATTACTTTAGAACATACAACTGGATTAATACACTTGTTTATGAACTGTACTAATTTCAACTGCTACTCTATATATATACAGGAGTATTCATAGAGCAAGTCAATTATCTGTATTGTTCAAACATACACAGCAATAATATTTCAGTTAATTAAATCTATTTCAACAATCGCATTAAGCACTTTCGGTTTCCGTTGAACCAAATAAAATCATTGAACTGTTCTACACTGATCAGAAGCTGTTCTAGATCATGTATAATCATACCGAAGCAATTTATAAAATAAAGTTCAAGTTTCATCAAATACTGATAAAACGCCTGATAACCACTGATATCGGTGCAAAAATGCACAGTTTACCGAAAAATTCCAACGAAGGAGTTAAATGATGATAACTAAATGAACTCCTACTCACATCGATCTAGATTGTCCGGATTCGTCCGGAGATGCGTCCAAGGTCTGATTCTGGGTGGATTTCTATTGTCTTCTACCTTTGAATTAATTAGCTTATTGTTCCTGCAATTCGACAGTAAAATAGCTTCTTCACGCAAAGAAATCTAAAATTGGCTCGATCAAAAGCTAAATCATGGGATAAAGCTGCAGAATCGGATCTGTGGCCATGAATTAGAAGTAGGGAGTACCTTCCCGAAGTATTTGATTAGACAAACGAATCCCTCCTTGGCTGTGCGCCACGCAGCAGTAGCTGTAGGTTGGTCGTCGTTCAGCCAGCTAGGGTACAAGGTGGTTAAACCATGGCTAGGCTCTGGATCTTGGCTAGGACCCCATAGTCGACCTCGGCGCCGTAGGTTGAAGGGGCTGGCCGCACCTAAGTTTCCCCTGGTCGAAGGCTTGCCGCACCAGCAGCTTGGGTGGCCTCTGCTAAGCGGCGCCCTAGCAGCTTGGCAGCTCGGTAGGCTTTGGCTAGGGAAAACGGAGAGAGGGGGAAAGAGGAAGGGAAGAAGGAGAGGAGGCGATTTCTCCTGGAGTCGAGCTTGTGAGCCCTAGGGCTGCTCTCTGCTGCGAGATGTCACAGGTCCGGACCCTGCTCAAGCCGCGCCTAATGTTCTATCGAGAACGAAATCAGAATGAAGATGATAAGTACAGGTTGCCGACCCACTTAAATGGGAAATGAATTGGAAAAATTGCATTTCAGTCCAAATTTCTTAAAATTGCCATAACTATGGCCTCGGGGGACCAAATTGATTGATTTCTTTTGCATCTTTCAAGTGAGAGATCCTTTACAAATCCCAAGGCATGAAAGCATGCTAATTAGCTTATCTCAGCTAACCAAAACTCTAATCACACATATTCACTTAGCTTAGGTCAATTAACTTGATTATGCACTAATCATGATACTTACTAGTTAATCATGGAGTGGGTCATAACAATCTCCCTCCCTTATAAGAATTTCGTCCCAAAATTCCTAAAAGAGAAAAGGAAATTTGTTACGCATTTCTGACTCAAGCTCCCACGTGGCTTCTCTAAGTTATGATTCATCCACAGAACTTTTACTAACGGTATCTCGCGATTCTTGAGCTTCTTGATCCTCTGATCAACTATCTGTATTGGTCCCTCAACATAGGACACATCTGATCTGAGGTGTGTCGGTTCTGGGTCCACTATCTTCTCTGTACCAAGATAACACTTCTTCAACATTGATACATGAAACACATCATGTAAATTAGCCAACTCAGTTGGCAAATTCCAACCTATAGGCTACAGGTCCAATCCTCTCAATGATAGGATATGAGCCCATAAACCTAGGAGTCAGTTTGCCTCTCTTACCAAACCTCAACACTCGTTTCCACGGTGAAACCCTCAGATACACTTCATTACCAACTTCAAACTCAAGATGTCTACATCTCTTCTCAACATAACTCTTTTGTCTATCTTGTGCAGCTTGCAACTGTTCTCTAATCACTGCAATCTTTCCGATAGTTAAATCCACTATCTCTGGTCCAAAAATACGCTTTTCACCTACCCCATACCAACATATGGATGATCTACACTTTCTACCATATAGAGCTTCATACTGAGTCGTACCAAGACTAGAATAGTGATTATTATTGTACGCAAACTCTATAAGGCTCAAGTGTTCTTCCCAACTTCCATTGAAATGCAAAACACATGCTCTCAGCATGTCCTCAAGAGTCTGAATGGTCCTTTCTGACTGACCATTCGTTTGTAGGTAAAAAGTTGACCTGAATCTCAACTTTGTGCCCAAGGCACGATGCAACTGATTCCAAAATCTAGATGTGAACTTAGGATCTCTATCAGATATAATTGAAACTGGAATACCATGCAACCTGACTATTTCATCCACGTATATCTTAGCCAACTTTGGAACATCAAAGGTTGACTTAACAGGAAGAAAGTGAGCAGACTTAGTTAATCTATCCACAATCACCCATATCGAGTCACAACCTTTAGGTGTCCCGGACAACCCTATCACAAAATCCATTGTGGTATGTTCCCACTTCCACTTTGGTATAGGAAGAGATTGCAAGGTACCTGCAGGTTTTAGATGCTCAGCCTTAACCTGCTGGCACACACTACATCTAGCCACGTACTCAGCTACATCCTTTTTCATACCTGACGACCTGTACAACTCCTTGAGATTCATGTACACCTTAGTGTTACGTGGATGCATAGCATACATCGATGCATGTGCTTCCTCAAGAATCTTTTCTTTCAAATCACTGTCTCAAGGTACACAACATATCATGCTAATACAACACACCATCATCTGAAAACCTAAACTCTGGTCTTTTCCCCCCTGTCATGTCACCTACGATCTGCTGCAACCCACTGTCACTCTGCTAAAGTTCTTTAATTTGATCATAAAAACTAGGCTTGACTTGCATTTGTGCAATCAAACCACTTTGTTCTGTCACCCCAAAGTCTATGTTCAACTTCCGCATTTCTACTAGCAGGTCTCTCTTGAAACATGCCATAGAGAATGCATCAGTTGTTGAACCTAACTTCCTACTGAGGGCATCTGCTACCACATTCACTTTTCCAGGATGATAATCTATCATTATATCATAATCCTTAATCAATTCTAATCATCTCCGCTGTCTAAGATTCAAATCCTTCTGGGTAAAGATATATTTCAAGCTCTTATGATCTATAAACACCTGGCACACCTCACCATAAAGATAGTAACGTCATGTCTTATGAGCATGAACTACAACAACTAATTCCAGATCATGTGACGAGTAATTCTCCTCATTCTATGCTACTTACCTCTTGTTACTTATCCTTCTCATTTTGATCCTATAGAATAAACATCCCAAAAATTGAAACACACAAGGTAAGAATAGATTATTCCTCATTCTTATTATTACTGTAAGAATTTATTTCATATCGCACTTCACTTATATTGTATTTCTCCTTTTGTTTCAAACACATTTGTTACATTTCAAATTTGTATCTTACTCTTTTCTCTGAATCATTTTCATATAGTTTATCTACCTTCCAGATTAACTACCTTTAAACCCTAGATTACTATCAATGCTAGTTTACTTTTCATAGTGCAAATCTCATGATTTTGTTTTATAGAGATGCTAGTATTCAAGGTCAAATCACTAGTGACATCCCTTGAACTACTACAACTCTAAACATTCTAGGCTTTGGTCCTTATCAATAACATAGCATTATTGTGATGTGACTTTGCTTCCTTAGTTTGAAATGAAACTTTAGATCTCATAAGTTCATCCATCTACTTGTAATGAATACAACAGATATGAATAATCATCAATGAACTATAGATATATAATAGAAATGTAACATCAGCCAAGTTCTCTAGCATAACTTATTAACACAAATGCTACAAATAAACATGATACTTGTTACCCAAGCATCACACATGACTCACAAGGCCATTTATATCTTGTCACCTCTCACTAGGCAACAACTTATTCACATGGCACACAAGGCCATTCACATCTTGTCACCTCTCACTAGGCAACAACTTATTCACATGGCTCATAAAATCCGTACACATTATTACTTTTATTAAGCAACAACAACATCAACACACAAAAAGCCAATCAACATTTATTATATAAATGTCACAGCCCAAACTTGGCTATATTCATCATCTCATCATACCTGCATGGTTATTAGGCATGATAACAGTCATAGAAGATATTCATCACATCATGTGATACAATAGTAACACCATCATTCCTTAACTTTTTAAACATTTTAAAGTTTTAAAAATGATAACCTGATTTATGCTGTAAACTAAAGCTAAACAAACTGCGGAAGCATTTTTATTAAACTGACTAGAAATATAAACAAAGTCTGCAACATATTACATTGTTCGACATAAAGTAAAGCATAACAGTTACTTTACAACTTTATACACATTCCACATACACACTGTCTCTCACCCACACCATGTCACAAGGACCGAGGGGAAAGGACTAAGAGACCACTATCTAACTAACTACATATACCTTCTACTGACTAGGGTGGTAAGATCCTTCAGATTCCTGGAACTGTCGCTGACCTGAAAATGTTTGAGTAGAGGAGTGAACCTACTCACTCAGTGAATAGTTTTTCATTTAGCTATCACTAAACAACTCATCAGATATATATAATTGAAATAAAGCATAAGTGCAATACTATACATGGCAGTTCTAATGACATAGCATATTTTTTACAGATAATAATCACATTTCTATACAACAACAAATATCGCATAACTGTAAAGCATAAAATATCAAAAACTGCATATCTTGAATCAATAAAGCAATTATTGAGAACTAACACAGAAGTTTAAAGTCTTAACATATTAAATTTACTGTGATCCTATGTGAATGCATTTTTATATTATTATTATGCCCCAATCATATGCAGTGTACTCTGCATATAAAGATCTGTAGCGAACTACGATCCCACCGTACAAGACTTAGTGACACTCCCGGGGAATGCTAAGTCTGATTGCTGTCCTGGTCTGTGTCAGGACTCTCAGGCTCACACGGCCTCACTGCACTCTCAAAGAGTGTACTCTAGACTCCTCCTCTAACCTGAGCACACAGGCGGAGAGTCTGGGTTACCACCGTGACACACGCACGAATTATTGTTGAATAACCCCTATTTACTCCAGTGCCATCGTGACACACGCACGGATTATTGTTGAACACTGCCTTTCTGTCCTCGTGCCACCGTGACACACGCACAGATTATTGTTGAACACGAGTCACCGACCATCTAGACACACGCTAGGTAGGTCGTTTCACCCCAAGGTGCAGACCTCTCGAGGGGTTCTACGGTGTAAGGGCACCTAAGTCTATTATAACACAATTATATCTTTCATTACTTTAGAACATACAACTGGATTAATACACTTGTTTATGAACTGTACTAATTTCAACTGCTACTCTATATATATACAGGAGTATTCATAGAGCAAGTCAATTATCTGTATTGTTCAAACATACACAGCAGCAATATTTCAGTTAATTAAATCTATTTCAACAATTGCATTAAGCACTTTCGGTTTCCGTTGAACCAAATAAAATCATTGAACTGTTCTACACTGATCAGAAGCTGTTCTAGATCATGTATAATCATACCGAAGCAATTTATAAAATAAAGTTCAAGTTTCATCAAATATTGATAAAACGCCTGATAACCACTGATATCAGTGCAAAAATGCACAGTTTACCGAAAAATTCCAACAAAGGAGTTAAATGATGATAACTAAATGAACTCCTACTCACATCGATCTAGACTGTCCGGATTCGTCCGGAGATGCGTCCAAGGTCAGATTCTGGGTGGATTTCTATTGTCTTCTACCTTTGAATTAATTAGCTTATTGTTCCTGCAATTCGACAGTAAAATAGCTTCTTCACGCAAAGAAATCTGAAATTGGCTCGATCAAAAGCTAAATCATGGGATAAAGCTGCAGAATCGGATCTGTGGCCATGAATCAGAAGTAGGGAGTACCTTCCCGAAGTATTTGATTAGACAAACGAATCCCTCCTTGGCTGTGCGCCGCACAGCAGTAGCTGCAGGTTGGCCGTTGTTCAGCCAGCTAGGGTACAAGGTGGTTAAACCATGGCCAGGCTCTGGATCTTGGCTAGGACCCCATAGTCGACCTTGGCGCCGTAAGTTGAAGGGGCTGGACGCACCTAAGTTTCCCCTGGTCGACGGCTTGCCGCACCAGCAGCTTGGGCGGCCTCTGCTAAGCGGCGCCCTAGCAGCTTGGCTACTCGGTAGGCTTTGGCTAGGGAAAATAGAGAGAGGGGGAAAGAGGAAGGGAAGAAGGAGAGGAGGCGATTTCTCCTGGAGTCGAGCTTGTGAGCCCTAGGGCTCCTCTCTGCTGCGAGATGTCACAGGTCCGGACCCTACTCAAGCCGCGCCTACTGTTCTATCGAGAACAAAATCAGAATGAAGATGATAAGTATAGGTTGCCGACCCACTTAAATGGGAAATGAATTGGAAAAATTGCATTTCAGTCCAAATTTCTTAAAATTGCCATAACTATGGCCTCGGGGGTCCAAATTGATTGATTTCTTTTGCATCTTTCAAGTGAGAGATCCTCTACAAATCCCAAGTTATGAAAGCATGCTAATTAGCTTATCTCAACTAACCAAAACTCTAATCACACATAATCACTTAGCTTAGGTCAATTAACTTGATTATGCACTAATCATGATACTTACTAGTTAATCATGGAGTGGGTCATAACAATCTCCCTCCCTTATAAGAATTTCATCCCAAAATTCCTAAAAGAGAAAAGGAAATTTGTTACACATTTCTGACTCAAGCTCCCACGTGGCTTCTCTAAGTTATGATTCATCCACAGAACTTTTACTAACGGTATCTCACGATTCTTGAGCTTCTTGATCCTCTGATCAACTATCTGTATTGGTCCCTCAACATAGGACACATCTGATCTGAGGTGTGTCGGTTTTGGGTCCACTATCTTCTCTGTACCAAGATAACACTTCTTCAACATTGATACATGAAACACATCATGTAAATTAGCCAACTCAGTTGGCAAATTCCAACCTATAGGCTACAGGTCCAATCCTCTCAATGATAGGATATGAGCCCATAAACCTAGGAGTCAGTTTGCCTCTCTTACCAAACCTCAACACTCATTTCCACGGTGAAACCCTCAGATACACTTCATTACCAACTTCAAACTCAAGATGTCTACATCTCTTCTCAACATAACTCTTTTGTCTATCTTGTGCAGCTTGCAACTGTTCTCTAATCACTGCAATCTTTCCGATAGTTAAATCCACTATCTCTGGTCCAAAAATACGCTTTTCACCTACCCCATACCAACATATGGATGATCTACACTTTCTACCATATAGAGCTTCATACTGAGTCATACCAAGACTAGAATGGTGATTATTATTATACGCAAACTCTATAAGGCTCAAGTGTTCTTCCCAACTTCCATTGAAATGCAAAACACATGCTCTCAGCATGTCCTCAAGAGTCTGAATGGTCCTTTCTGACTAACCATTCATTTGTGGGTAAAAAGTTGTACTGAATCTCAACTTTGTGCCCAAGGCACGATGCAACTGATTCCAAAATCTAGATGTGAACTTAGGATCTCTATCAGATATAATTGAAACTGGAATACCATGCAACCTGACTATTTCATCCACGTATATCTTAGCCAACTTTGGAACATCAAAGGTTGACTTAACAGGAAGAAAGTGAGTAGACTTAGTTAATCTATCCACAATCACCCATATCGAGTCACAACCTTTAGGTGTCCTGGACAACCCTATCAAAAAATCCATTGTGGTATGTTCCCACTTCCACTTTGGTATAGGAAGAGATTGCAAGGTACCTGCAGGTTTCTGATGCTCAGCCTTAACCTGCTGGCACACACTACATCTAGTCACGTACTCAGCTACATCATTTTTCATACCTGACGACCAGTACAACTCCTTGAGATTCATGTACACCTTAGTGTTACGTGGATGCATAGCGTACATCGATGCATGTTCTTCCTCAAGAATCTTTTCTTTCAAATCATTGTCCCGAGGAACACAAAATATCATGCTAATACAACACACCATCATCTGAAAACCTAAACTCTGGTCTTTTCCCCCCGTCATGTCATGTACGATCTGCTGCAACCCACTGTCACTCTGCTAAAGTTCTTTAATTTGATCATAAAAAGTAGGCTTGACTTGCATTTGTGCAATCAAACCACTTTGTTCTGTCACCCCAAAGTCTATGTTCAACTTCCACATTTCGACTAGCAGGTCTCTCTTGAAACATGCCATAGAGAATGCATCAGTTGTTGAACCTAACTTCCTGCTGAGGGCATCTGCTACCACATTCACTTTTCCAAGATGATCATATATCATTATATCATAATCCTTAATCAATTCTAATCATCTCCGCTGTCTAAGATTCAGATCCTTCTGGGTAAAGATATATTTCAAGCTCTTATGATCTATAAACACCTGGCACACCTCACCATAAAGATAGTAACGTCATGTCTTATGAGCATGAACTACAACAACTAATTCCAGATCATGTGACGAGTAATTCTCCTCATTCTATGCTACTTACTTCTTGATACTTATCCTTCTCATTTTGATCCTATAGAATAAACATCCCAAAAATTGAAACACACAAGGTAAGAATAGATTATTCCTCATTCTTATTATTACTGTAAGAATTTATTTCATATCGCACTTCACTTATATTGTATTTCTCCTTTTGTTTCAAACACATTTTTTACATTTCAAATTTGTATCTTACTCTTTTCTCTGAATCATTTTCATATTGTTTATCTACCTTTCAGATTAACTACCTTTAAACCCTGGATTACTATCAATACTAGTTTACTTTTCATAGTGCAAATCTCATGATTTTGTTTTATTGAGATGCTAGTATTCAAGGTCAAATCACTAGCGACATCCCTTGAACTACTACAACTCTAAACATTCTAGGGTTTGGTCCTTATCAATAACATATCATTATTGTGATGTGACTTTGCTTCCTTAGTTTGAAATCAAACTTTAGATCTCATAAGTTCATCCATCTACTTGTAATGAATACAACAGATATGAATAATCATCAATGAACTATAGATATATAACATAAATGTAACATCAGCCAAGTTCTCTAGCATAACTTATCAACACAAATGCTACAAATAAATATGATACTTGTGACCCAAGTATCACACATGGCTCACAAGGCCATTCATATCTTGTCACCTCTCACTAGGAAACAACTTATTCACATGGCACACAAGGCCATTCACATCTTGTCACCACTCACTAGGCAACAACTTATTCACATGGCTCATAAAATCCGTACACATTATTACTTTTATTAAGCAACAACAACATCAACACACAAAAAGCCAATCAACATTTATTATATAAATGTCACAGCCCAAACTTGGCTATATTCATCATCTCATCATACCTGCATGGTTATTAGGCATGATAACAGTCATACAAGATATTCATCACATCATGTGATACAATAGTAATACCATCATTCCTTAACTTTTTAAACATTTTAAAGACATTAAAATGATAACCTGATTTATGTTGTAAACTAAAGCTAAACAAACAGTGGAAGCATTTTTATTAAACTGACTAGAAATATAAACAAAGTCTACAACATATTACATTGTTCGACATAAAGTAAAGCATAACAGTTACTTTACAAGTTTATACACATTCCACATACACACTCTCTCTCACCCACACCATGTCCCAAGGACCGAGGGGAAAGGACTAAGAGACCACTATCTAACTAACTACATATACCTTCTACTGACTAGGGTGGTAAGATCCTTCAGATTCCTGGAACTGTCGCTGACCTGAAAATGTTTGAGTAGAGGAGTGAGCCTACTCGCTCAGTGAATAGTTTTTCATTTAGCTATCACTAAACAACTCATCAGATATATATAATTGAAATAAAGCATAAGTGCAATACTATACATGGCAGTTCTAATGACATAGCATATTTTACAGATAATAATCACATTTCTATACAACAACAAATATCGCATAACTGTAAAGCATAAAATATTAGAAACTGCATATCTTGAATCAATAAAGCAATTATTGAGAACTAACACAGAAGTTCTAAACTCTTAACATATTAAATTTACTGTGATCCTATGTGAATGCATTTTTATATTATTATTATGCCCCAATCATGTGCAGTGTACTCTGCATATAAAGATCTGTAGCGAACTACGATCCCACCGTACAAGACTTAGCGACACTCTCAGGGAATGCTAAGTCTGACTGCTGTCTTGGTCTGCGTCAGGACTCTCAGGCTCACACGGCAACACTACACTCTCAAAGAGTGTACTCTAGACTCCTCCTCTAACCTGATCACACATGCAGAGAGTCTGGGTTACCACCGTGACACAAACACAAATTATTGTTGAATAACCCCTATTTACTCCAGTGCCACCATGACACACGCATGGATTATTGTTGAACACTGCCTTTCTGTCCTCGTGCCACCGTGACACACACACGGATTATTGTTGAACACGAGTCATCGACCATCTAGACACACACTAGTTAGGTCATTTCACCCCAAGGTGCAGGCCTCTCGAGGGGTTCTACGGTGTAAGGGCACCTAAGTCTATTATAACACAATTATATCTTTCATTACTTTAGAACATACAACTGGATTAATACACTTGTTTATGAACTGTACTAATTTCAACCGCTACTCTATATATACAGGAGTATTCATAGAGCAAGTCAATTATTTGTATTGTTCAAACATACACAGCAGCAATAATTTAGTTAATAAATCTATTTCAACAATTGCATTAAGCACTTTTGGTTTCCGTTGAACCAAATGAAATCATTGAACTGTTCTACACTGATCAGAAGCTGTTCTAGATCATGTATAATCCTACCGAAGCAATTTATAAAATAAAGTTCAAGTTTCATCAAATACTGATAAAACGCCTGATAACCACTGATATCAGTGCAAAAATGCACAGCTTACCAAAAAATTCCAACGAAGGAGTTAAATGATGATAACTAAATGAACTCCTACTCACATCGATCTGGACTGTCCGGATTCGTCCGGAGATGCGTCCAAGGTTTGATTCCAGGTGGATTTCTATTGTATTCTACCTTTGAATTAATTAGCTTATTGTTCCTGCAATTCGACAGTAAAATAGCTTCTTCATGCAAAGAAATCTGAAATTGGCTCGATCAAAAGCTAAATTTTGGGCTAAAGCTGCAGAATCAGATCTGTGGCCATGAATTAGAAGTAGGGAGTACCTTCCCGAAGTATTTGATTAGACAAACGAATCCCTCCTTGGCCGTGCGCCGCGTAGCAGTAGCTGCAGGTTGGCCGTCGTTCAGCCAGCTAGGGTACACGGTGGTTAAACCATGGCCAGGCTCTGGATCTTGGCTAGGACCCCATAGTCGACCTCGACGCCGTAGGTTGAAGGGTCTGGCCGCACCTAAGTTTCCCCTGGTCGATGGCTTGCCGCACCAGCAGCTTGGGCGGTCTCTGCTAAGCTACACCCTAGCATCTTGGCTGCTCAGTAGGCTTTGTCTAGGGCAAACGGAGAGAGGGGGAAAGAGGAAGGGAAGAAGGAGAGGAGGCAATTTCTCCTGGAGTCGAGCTTGTGAGCCCTAGGGCTGCTCTCTGCTGCGATATGTCGCAGGTCCGGACCCTGCTCAAGCCACGCCTACTGTTCTATCGAGAACGAAATCAGAATGAAGATGATAAGTACAGGTTGCCGACCCACTTAAATGGGAAATGAATTGGAAAAATTGCATTTCAGTCCAAATTTCTTAAAATTGCCATAACTATGGCCTCGGGGGTCCAAATTGATTGATTTCTCTTGCATCTTTCAAGTGAGAGATTCTCTACAAATCCCAAGGCATGAAAGCATGCTAATTAGCTTATCTCAGCTAACCAAAGCTCTAATCACACATAATCACTTAGCTTAGGTCAATTAACTTGATTATGCCCAATAACAAGGAATTTCAATTAGTAACTGAATAATGGAGTGCTTGAGAAAAGAAAGGTGTGGAAACCTCTAGAAGGCAATAGAACTTAATCCAAAAGTGGATTTCGTGCCACATGGGTTCCTTGGGTTCCAAGGAGTCCAAAGTTGCAAAAAGAAAGCAATAAGAAAAGAAAAGAACAATTAAGTATTTCTTTATTAAGAAAGAAATTGAAAACAAGGGTAAAATGAGGAAAACAAGTGAAAAGAGGTATAATTGAGTAATCCTTAGCGGCATTTTGTATCCCAAGGATTCCTTTTTTTTTAAGGGTAACTAGAGGTCAATTTTTATTCATTCCGTCCTCTAGCGCAGATAACAAAGCGTTTACATCAATCTCCCTGAAGGCCGTGAGCCAGTCAGGTATAACAGAATTAAAGTTACAGGGAACTCCATTAGCTAAACACTTCTTCGCAATCAGATCTGCAGAGGTATTCCATATGCGTGGTACATGGTTTAGAATAATCGAGTTGCCTTCTTCCAGCACGGTGTTCGCTAAATGAACATGTGGTTTGAATTTATTCGGGGCCTTCTGATGGTTGGTGAGAAGCGAAACAGCTTGCTTTGAGTCCGAGAGGATGTGCACCGAGGACCACTTCAACTCCTTACAGGTTTTCAAACCAAGAAGACAAGCCCACACCTCTGCTTCTAGAGCGGAGGAGGCCATGGTACGTTGGCCTTTACCGAACAGAGACTGGCCATCTGCTCCAAAAGCATGAATCCCCACCGCGGCGGTAGCAGTAAGGTGTTTAAAAGCAGCGTCTATGAAGATATAATATTTCTGTGTTGTTAAGCCTCGTATTGAGGGACTGAAGGGCACCCTCCTGGCTGCGGGAGCTGTTGGGAGGCCAAGAATAGTCTCAGTACGGTTCTTAATGAAAGAATACAGATTTGTTGCGTACATGGGCTTGCGCTTATGAATGAACTCGCATATGGAGTTCCAAATATGCCAACAAGAGACAGTGATCAAGGTACTTGTGACCTGAAGATTATCACTGGGCCGGATACAGTGCTCAATCCATGCAGCTTCATTTAAAGTAATATGGTGCTTGTCAATAGGAATAAGGTTCCATATTGCTCTGCTGGGAGGGCAGTCCCGGAGTGCATGTAGGAGGGAGTCACTGGCATTGTCGCAGATGCTACAACTCTCATCTATGTCAATGTGGCGCCATCTTTTCTCAGTATTTGTTAAGAGGGCTCTGTGTTGAAGTAACCAAAGGAATATGCGTATTCGCTCCGGTAAATTGGAGGCCCAAATTGCTTTCCAGTTCCCCAACATCGCCTCCTCTTTGTTCTGTCTGATCCATCGGTATGCCGGTCTAGTAGAGAATTGACCTGTGGTTTCCCATGGCCATGCCCATGAATCAGCTTCCGTGTCTTCGACTGGGGCTGGGGTAGCAGCGATACCCATCCAGTAGTCCTCCGGTATGTAAGCATGAATGAAGTCCCAGTCCCAAGCTCCGTTGCCAATGGCCATAGAGCTAACAGTGAGATCTTGAAGGTCAGGGTGAATGTTCCAATCAGGAAATGATTCCCTAATGGATTTGTTTCCACACCATCGGTCACTCCAAACGTTGGTGCCATGACCGTCATTAATAACTTTAGTGCTGACCTGCTTGATGTCTCCAATGTGCTTCCGTATGAAGCTCCATACAGATGACGAGGGGCGGTTAGCAAATGAATTTCCACGGACGTACTTATCCATCATCACCTTAACCCAAGGTTTTGTAGGTTCATTCATGAATGACCACACATTCTTCAACATAAGGGCGTGATTTTGATCCCGAGCATCTTTTATCCCAAGGCCTCCAAGGTCCTTATGTGTTGACACCTTCCTCCAGGCCACAAGCGACATACTTCTCTTGTCTCTGCAGCCCAACCGAATAAAATTACGTATGTGTCTGTTAATATCATCACATAACTGGGGCGATAACTTGACTGTCTGCATTGTATATGTGGGGATAGCTTGAATCGTGGACTTAGCAAGGGTTATGCGACCCGCTAGGGATAGATGTTTCATACTCCAACTATTGAGTCACTTTTGGATCGATGCAATAAGGTGGCCATGGGTGGCTTTGTTCACTCTATGGTGCAGGATTGGGACTCCCAGGTATTTACCTAAATCCCCCGTCCATTGGAAACCAAGTTTCCTACTAATGGCACGGATGTCCGAGCGAGAGGTACTAGTCGAGAAAAAACATTTTGACTTCTCTTTAGAGACTAATTGGCCGGAAGCTTTGGATAAATTTTCCATTATGGTAGAGATGACTCTCGCCTGTTTAACTGAAGCTTCGCCCATAAGCAGTATGTCGTCTGCAAAGAACACATGAGACAGTTTGATCCCCCCTCTAGACACTGTAAGAGGTTTCCATTCACCTGCCTCAACTGCAGCATTAATCGCTTGGCTAAGTCTATCCATACACATGACAAAGATGTAAGGACTGATCGGATCGCCTTGGCGGACGCCTTGGGTAGACTGGAAGGGCGGGAGCAGACTACCCTCCCAAAGAATGGCCGTTGAGCCTTTGCTGATGATTTGCATAATAAGATTGCAGATACTGTTTGGCATACCAGTCTGCTTGATAGTGTCGTGAATGAATTCCCGGTTCATCCTATCAAACGCCTTTGCAAGGTCCAGTTTAATGCACATAGTTTGCTTCCTCGAAGCTTTGCATTTCATTGTGTGGATGACTTCTTGAACAAGTAAAATATTGTCGCTTATACGACGGCCTGGGATGAAGCTTGATTGGGTCGGAGAAATCCAGCTATCAAGGTGAGGCTTGATCCGTTCAACAATGATCTTAGAGATCGGTTTAAAGCAACCATTATTCAGCGAGATGGGTCGGAGATCCCCGCAAGATTGGGGGTATCCACCTTGGGTATAAGCACCATATTAGAATCAGCAATAGCAGAAGGGATCACACCAGTTCTGAAAATCGTCTGGATCATATGTACTAGGGAGGGTCCCACCTTATTCCAATTCTTCTGAATGAAGTCTGTGTAGATGCCGTCAGGCCCCGGAGCCTTCAGAGGAGCCATCTTGAACGCAATGCAACATATTTCTTTTGCGGACGGAATGGCGGACATATCACATTGAGTGGCTGTGTTAATTCCTGGGAAGAAGCCAATATAAGCACGAATGCAGCCATGGTTAGTTGCCCCATTGTGCGACATGTGTTTACAGAAGTAATCATGGATGAGCTGTTTTATATCTTCCATTCTGGTGATCCATTCCCCCGCCTCGTTCTTTAGAGTGGTAATTTTGTTGAAGTGGTGTCGTGCTTGCACATAGGATTGGTAAAACTTGGTGTTAGAATCACAGAGTCTTAACCAGTCTATGTGGCAGCGTTGCTGCCAGTCTGCTTCTTCCTTGAGTAGAATTTGGTGAAGCTTTTCCTGTAGCGGGATGGAAGGGTCAGTAGAAAAATGAGAATTCTGGGCTTGGGATTTTACCTGGCATCTGCCAATCTGTTGAAGAAGCTTATTTTTCTCCTTGTGAAGATTAGTAAGTCGTTTGCCTCCCATTTCACCGTGACTTGTGAAAAAATTGCAGATGCATCATGAAAACTCATGTTTTCGGGCCATTGGGGAAGGAGCTCTGTATGGAACTCAGGCGTTGTATGCCAACTCGCCTTGGTTCTGAATCTGGCTTTGCGCTTAATGCGCCTGCCGCAGGAAAGAAGGATAGGGATGTGATCAGAATAAATTCTCGGCAGGGCGGTCAGAGAAGCAGTGTCAAATTTTTTAATCCAGTCTGCATTGGGAACAGCTCGGTCAAGTTTTTCTAGCGTATTCTGCCGCTTGAAAGTGAAAGGAAGTCTGTTCATCTTCATGTCTGCCAGGCCAGTATTTAACAAAGTTTCATTGAACCTGTTACATGCTTGTTTATCGAAGTACTTACTCCCCTTCTTCTCATTAACATTCAGCATAGTATTGAAATCTCCCATGACCACCCAAGCCTCTTTGATATCCAACGAGATTCTTTCAAGCCATTCCCAGAGAAAGCTGCGTTTAGTAGGGTTCGGACTGGCGTAGACAATAGTGAGAAACCAGTCGTTGTTAATTCTACAGTGAATGAATTGTCGATGGCTGAGGACAATTTCAACATTACAATAGCGGTTATCCCAGATCACCCAAATGCCGTCTGAGAAACCTATAGCTTCAACTCGATGAGAAGAGGTAAAACCCATTTTATTAATGATGCTAGCCGCAGTGTCACCGCTGCAACGAGGTTCTACTATGGCCATAATGTTTAGTTTATAAATAGCTTTGAGTTCCTTAATCAGGTTTAGCTTCTTCGAAGGGAACGCACCCTGGATGTTCCAGCAGCAAATATTCATTAGAAAAGGAAGAAATGGCACTTATTGTAGTGCCGCACACAGTCCCAAGGACTGGTCTTCAGAATCAGTGTTCATGCTGTCGCCCCCAGCGCTTGGCACCTCGGGGGGGTCAGTGAAATCAAGTGCCTTCTTCGTAGCTGCACTAGGCTCCTCGTCACCATCATGGTTTCCCTCGTGACCCTCCTTCCTGCCCTTCTTCCGAATCCTATCCGGGCTTCGGACGGTCTGAAGGATGATTTTTTGATTATGTAACATGACGTAGCTGCTGTCGCCCTTTCCTAGGCGGAGCGCAGCATTTCTGCCTTGGTTTGGAGTAGCCAACTCTTTGCTGGCCTGGAACTGGTAGTTGCTATCTATATTGTTTGTGCTAACGTCCACCGCGATGTTGTTCTCTGTAAGAGTCACCGCCGTGTTGGTCACATGCGTCGCAGCAATGGCCTTTCCTCCTTGCGATGACCTGCTGCTGTGAGGTGCCACCGTGTTGGTCACGTGCGCCGCAGTAGTGGTTTTTCCTCCTTGGGATGGTCTGCTGCCATTAGGTGCCGCCGTGGCATCCTTAGCCTGCTTCTTCCTCTGTATTTGTTTGGTTTTTTTGCTTACGACAGTCTCCCAGTCATCCTCTTCGGTTGCCGGGTTCTCCTCCTCTATGATTTGCACCACAGGTGGGTTCTTATCAGTGAGGTTCTTTAATGGTGCACCCTTCCGTTCAGACTTCCCAGAGGCGGCCGCCCTCATTTGGTTGCGCCTCCTCTCTGGTTTCTTTGCATGTATAGCTTCTATATATGTGACCCCCGGCATGGGAATCAGAACCGAGGTGGACGCCAGTTCCTTATCCGGTGACGTCATATGTTTACATTCAGATGCGATATGTCCTAGACGTCCACATTTTAGGCAGATCTGCGGTAGGTTCTCATACTCTAGGCGAAAGTGTTCGCCGTTAATGAAGATCGCCGGCAGCAAGGGCTTTCCTGTATCGACCTCTACAGCTATCTGTGCAAATTTCCCCCTATTACCAAGGAGGGTGTTCACATCAATCTTGATTGTTTTCCCAATAACATTTCCGATATGGTTTAGTAATTGGTTTTGGTACAGGAACACTGGTAAGTCGACGACGCGGCTCCACACCACCAACTTCCTTGGAAATGCCTCTGAAGGTCGGAAGTTTGGAGTCCATGATTGGATGGACAGGTAGTTGCCGAACACTGTCCATGGGCCGCCAGTCATGGCTTTCTCGTAATCAGCTCTGTTTCCCAGTTGGATAATATTGTATCCATTGTCCAAATCCATGACCCGGATCTGTGCCGTTGGCTGCCAGAGGATGCTTATCTTATTAACTAGTGCTTGGAATCTGATATTGATTCCTAGGGCCTTCACAATGACTGCATGTTGCCAAGGCTCCAATAAAGGCTTGATCGTTTCATGCTTGACCGAGAAGGAAGGTAACACCCCGTTGAGATCTACTTGCACGTCCGCCTCCATGAGAGTGTCAGGCGAGAGCGGATTAAGGTAGGATAGAAGCCCAGGGATTCCTAATGATAAAAGGAATACCAATGAGGAAAATAAAAGAGAAATAATGAGAAATTCTCAAAAAGAGATATTTTAATAAGAAATAAACATGATAATGAGAAATAATACATTTAGATGCATCTAGAAGGATAATGAGTATCCAATAAAAAGGATTTCGAAATAATAGAGTTTCTTGGGATCCAAGGAGTCCCAATGAAGAAAGAGGAAAGAGAAAATACCTATAAAAGAAAATAAGAATATAATGTGAATACATTATTAATGGATTATGTGGTATTGCTAAAAAGGAAGTATTCCCTACTTGAGGAAAATATAATTTCGAAGCCAATGAATTAAAAGGCAAGAATAAAGAGAATAATGGCAAGGATTTTCTAATTCCTAAATATCTAATTAATAAAGGATATTAAAAAGAACAATGAAGAGAGAGAAGATTTTCTTCACAATAAGGTGGTTTCCTAATAGGAGAGGACTTGTTTCCTCTTAGGTGGGCATCTTAGGGTGCGGATATCCTCCCCTATAAAAGGGGTAGACCCCCTGGTTCGAATTAAAAGAGAAAACTCACGTCTGCCTCTCTCTACCCTATCTTTCTCTTCTTTGTGTTGGTGCAAACCCTAGCCAAAAAGGTATAGCACTATCCTAGGGCAAGGAGGGGCTTTTCTGTGGTCCTGCTAGGGGTAAGGATCTTCCATGACAAACCTAGAAGGACCAGCTACCTCTTTCGCACTTTCATCTACACACAACCCTTGCTGGAGATCTACAAAATAGCAACAATGCGGAAGCAACCGCGGAGGGATCTCGTGTAAGGAACGACCATCTTGGCCACGTTCTGGGCATTCTTCAGTAGCACCAGGGTGCGGTGCAGCTAGGGAGGCTGTTGGACTCAAGTTCCATGGCACAGGGATGAGAGGGGAGCCCTGTAAAGGACTGTCACCGGCGGACCGCTGTAGCAGATCAGACGTAGAAGACGATCATTGCGCTTTGGATGGTTATGCCCCTCCGCGGGCTGAAGATGTCTTAACTTAACCCAGGGGCATTTCAGACTTTTTGAAATGTTTCCAAAGCAACAAGGCAACGCTGCATGAAGCAGGGTACGTGGCACCTCCTCATTGGCCCACAGTAAGTTATTTTTGTTAAATTTGTATCTCATTAATCGTAGCTCAGATAGACGCGCATTATACATGAATTTTGCTCAGAAAAATGAGGGGAATCCATTCAAAATAATATTGAAGCCCGATTCCTCTTACAATTTGAAAAGTAGTGTAAGTTATTAACTTTAATGAATTAATGGTTAAGAAACCTTATTTTGATATAATTAATGTGATTAGTAGGGTTTAATTGATGATTAAAGTTGATATTAACATGTTAATCAAAAAGAGATACATTAAGATAAAAAAAGATGAACTTTGCACGTAATTCATTTAATTTAGAGTTTATGTGCATAAATAGGTTTTAATGGGCCTTGAAACCCTAATGATGGTAATTAGGACTACTAATGGCTTTAATTATTTGATTTCATGTATAGAACTGAGTTTTCATGGTTATAATCTATTTCGGGCATTAAAGTTCCTAATTTGTGGATAAATACCTTAAATGTAGTAATTATGGTTTTCTCATGAATAAAAGGTGGAATTAATGGCAAATCGAGTTCATATGTGAATTGGACCATAATGAACTATGAATTGATGATAAATGCATATAATGATCTTGTCATGGATTAAAAGGATAAAAATAGTAGCTTTAATGTAAAAGAGGCTTAATGAGCTTAATTAATGGTTAATTATGCCTTTAATCCGGAATTGAGGTTTAGATGTTGAGATAATTAGGGTTTGTGATCAATTGTGTTAAATTAGGGTTTAAAATAGTAAAAGATGAAGGGAAACCCTAATTGCAATAGAAACCCTAAAAGTGGACTAGAAACCCTAGGAAGCGAGCTAGATTTTATAGATCTTAATGACATGAGTAATAAAAGGAAATTGTATAATTGTTTATCATAGGTGTTTATCCAAAGAAATGGTTATGCCTTTATAGCTTAAATTGTGACATCTTTGTGCAACACCACTCGAGGAAGTGTTTGGTTAAGTCAGATCTAGGATATTGGATATGAATAAACATCTAAATCAAATGGGAATGTGAATGAAGATGTTGTTGAGCCTAAGCTGATCAAACCTTTAACAAGTTATTAAATGGAAATATAAGAGAGAAACCTTAAGATTACCCTATGCACATGTCATTAAAGAGGTACATATCATAACCGTATGAAAGGCATTGTCTCTTAGTTATGTGTTTCTATCTATCTTTTCCATCAAAATTTGACTCACCACCTCAAGATGAACACGTACTCCAAATTATTTATTTTGATTGCATTGCATGGCATAATAGGTGACATGATAGATTAGTTTATTCTTTCTTGCATTCGAAGAAAAAAAAGTTGCATTTGTATGCATGAACAACTTTAGTGCACACCATCTTTATTTCATAGAAATTGCAATAGATCACATACATTTCATCGCACTCATTTCTTTTTGTCATGTGGATTGTAGTCTCCATTTATGAAGATTGAAGTAGGGACATACATCCACATCAAAATAAAAAGAAAATAAGAGAGTATGAATTGAAAGCTCGAGCATAACCCAATCATGCCGAAGATTAGAAAAATTATGGTCTACAAAAAAAACTATTCTCAAAATTTAGTAAGGAGAAAGTATGTCCATGAGTCTTCTAGAAGAGATGAATTAATTCACATGACACATTTGTTTGTTTTTGAAAATTTTCTATTATGAGATAGCTTCATACATGCATCATGTGTCAAAAAGAAAAAAAAAGAGAAAAAGACAAAAGGTATTAGGATTCATGCATAACATTCTTTTCACTCATGTAGGTTATCATTCTATTTGCATAAATAAGCTAGATTTACTTGTGATTTTTCAATTGCCACCCATCTCATATCATTAATTTCTCTCATTGGTAGGCCACTCAAATGATTTATCTTCTCATCCATTATTATAAGGATATATGCTTCCAAGTAGTTGGTAATTTGGAGAGAGCAATTTAGATTAGGGAATCACATAGTACACCAAGCGAATGCTTGAATAATTATGATATTAAATTCTTTCTTGATAGTTTTCATATTGATCAAAATGTGGACATCTTTTATAGAAAGTTTTGGTCGATGTATAGCGGCTATTGGTTCAGTGGTCAATGAAGGCTAGTTTATAGATTGTTCGGTGGACATGATTAAGAAAAGAGTTGATGTGTTGTATCCTTTTGTTGACTTACATCAAACAGATCTGAGAGAGTGTTTCTCAAGGACAAGCAACATTTAAGCTTAGGGAAGTTTGTTGCATGGGATTTTAGTCATTTTCATAGGCATATTTTCCTTGATTTAATGTGTTAATTTGTCATTTATTTGATTAATTATGCATGAAGTGATATCAATGGCTTGTTCTATCTAAATGCATAAAATTATATGTTTTTACTGTTTAATATGGTTTAATATTTATTCTGAGTATTTATCCATGTTATTTTGCACTTTCAGGTACAATCAAACTTCACAGACTCAGTGCTACCGACACCAAAATTCGATGGTACCTACTTCACATCAGTATTGGACTAGTAGACTCACACAGACTCGATACTACTGACTCTCAAATTCGGTATTACTAAACCCTTGTTAGTAAAGCACAAGGATGAATCGCAGAAACTCGGTATGATACAGTCCACAAACTCAATACTACTGAGATGGCATCAGTAAAGCAGTGCCCAAGTGGCCTAAGAACTAGGTGCTATTGAGACAAGTCGATAGTACTGACATTTTGATGAATTACAACTACCCTAGAAACTCCGTACTACTGACTACCAAGTCGGTACTACTAAATCTGCCCAATCAAGAAAATTTGAAGATAGCAATCTAATCCAACGGTTGGCATTATTTCATACCTTAAGTAATTCCTATGACTTGAGGGGAGTTTGGCCAGACCAAAGGAGGCAATATTTCACATTGCACGACACCAGAGAGAGAGAGAGAGGAGAGAAGAGAAAGGAACCAAATGCTTCACCTAGAACGATCTGAGCACCTTTGGAAGGTGAATTTGCAGCTAAAAGACAGTAGATTACACACACGACGTAGGGGATCATCCAGATCTTACATTCTCTAGGGGTTACTTAATTTTTCTAATGTTTCCCACATTTTTCTCTTTCTCTACAATGTATTTTTTATGAAAATCATCGGGGGCTAAACCCCTAAATTCCTCTGAATATGGGAGTAACTCGAATATGAATTGTAATTGATTTCCATACATGAATATCATCTTTGTCTCTACTTTCTAGATATAACTCTATGAAGTCGTCTTGTTCTATTTATGCCCGATCAATATAGATGGATTATCAGACCTTTAATCATTTTAAGCGAGAGGTTAAGGGTTGGAAAAGCATATATTTACCTTTTTATTGCACCCCTTGGGAAAGGTGGAGAAAAAATGGGAGGATAGACCCAAAGATTAATTGTAAACCACCTAACGAATCAAACAATTGCTATGGAAATGGTATTGTGGCATTAGAATAGGTAGCGAACTACGTTGCGGGAGTGGGTAGTTCTGACTACATGCTCTTTATCAGGGATATGGGTAATATATATTGGTGTGTGGAATAAATTGCAATGTCATCTGCGGTGAAACCATAGTCCTAAGGAATTCCCTAAAATCTGAGTAATTTAATTGTTAAGCTTGTTTTATTATGCAATTGTTTATGTTCAGTCAAACCAATTCACTTTCATTGGCCAAGCTGATTAGACCATAGTTAGTAGTAGTCTTCTGGAGAACATTTCCTTGTGTTTGACTCGGACCTCAAATAGGCCTATATTACTTCGATACATTTACTTGCATATAACGCACGATAAACATGTTCCATTGACTCTAAATGCAAGTGGGAGTCTGTTGGTATGTATGTCCAAAGAGCCAATGATATGATGATTGGAGTGTGGCATTAGATACCTGGTTTGATAATGATAAGGGTAATTATGTCTATTCTATTTGTCTCAGTCATGCAATGATGACACAAACATGATATAATTCTAAAGAATGATGATACTCAATTATGTATGTCCAGGTTGATGACCTAAATGATGAGATAATATGTATGATAAGAGTACATACATTTTTTTTATGTCCCTAGTCTGATATTATTATGGATGCAAAATAGAAAACAATAATAAATAAGACCTGAGTGTGTGTTGATTGATGACAGAGTCTCATTAATCTTGATAAGTGATATCAAGTCACGCACAAAGGTACATGTTAGAGAATAGTGTATCAGACAAACCCACCTTGAGAGTGATACATGGATACCATGGAATGCTAGTCAGAATCAGCCCTCATAGTGATAGTGGTGGTTGTGGTTCTTAGACCTAAAGTCATTACACTCATCACATGTTGCTCGTTGTATTTAGACATCATCCAATGTGACCTTGAATAAGGGTTTCCATAAAGGTGAAGCTCAAGTAAATTGTGACACATGGGGATTGAGTGTAAGTGATGTAGATGGGCTTTATCACTCCTATAGGAGAATGACATCCAAGCCAATTGATATGAAAAAGTGAATGGTTTTGACAAGACGTTGGTATAAAGTAATCTTTCAGCAAATTCTAAATTCTACTTGCTTGGTTGATTACATAATGATTCCATTAGCTTGAGGACAAGCTCAATTCTAAGTTTGGGGGAGTTGATAAAATCAATTTTGATGCACTTTGAATAGTCTTTTTCATAGTTAAAATCATTAAAATTAATGTTTAGATGTTTAGCTTCGTTCATTTTTACTCCCAATTTATCAAATACCAAGTTTTAATTAAGTTTTCTTGATATTTGAAGGAATCTGGTGCAAAAATAGTAAGATCGATGGGTAACATCGACACTCTATTGATCACTCAAAGCTCGATGGATTACCACCGACCATCGACATAATGGGTAGACACTTCAACTTTTCTTTACAAGAATTGACAATTCCTTGTCCAAATCTTGTCGATAACCCCATCGAGCTCCCACATGTCAAGCAGGAAGGTTGACTAACTCATCAACAATATACTAATGTGATCTCATTGACAGTTCAGTTCATCGACGTTTGCATTGATAGATTCTCATCATTCTAAATGTCAACGATGGAACAATCATCCATATCTTTATTGACAAAATAGTCATCGATGCCATCAGTCATTGACCATCCTATCAAGAGATCATCCCGTCGATCCTAAAGATCGACACCTCTAAAGACCTATGGAGACCCATCGAGGAATCACTTTTCATCGGCCCTCAAGACTGAAAGTAAGAAGCCGAAGAGTATCTACCACATGGACCATTCCAGAGTTGATAAAGCATAATTCAAACCCTATAAATAGGCCCCCAAGGTGTCACTTCAAAGCATCTTGGATTCTTAGAGTCAACAAGCCAAAAGGCTTATGCCAAGTTTAGAGCCCAAAGACTAAAGCCATCGACCAGTTTCAATCTATCAACCTAGATGGCTATCGACCTCTTTCTTGGTGGAAGAACCCACTTCCATCGACAAATCAACATACCTACTTGCACGAAGTCTGGATCAGAAGAAGGGTAGAGCCATCAACTCTTGGATATCAATAGATAGTTATCAACCTCGCATTTGATCTAGCCAAATGGTTGGTAGATCGATCACTCGATCCACATTTGTATCAACCTCTTTCCTTTCTTTTCTTTATCATGACTTATTCAAGCTATAATATGTTCCATTTCTATGCTTTGAGTGGCTAAACTCAATAACTTTGGTTGGGAGTAGGTGTCCAGCCCTCCCAACCATGCAATCATTCATTCTTCTATTTTATGACATATTTTGTTACAAGTTTTATTTATATACTCTTGTTTTACTATGTTGCTTGATGATTAGCTACCCTCTTTTGATGTCTAACATGAATACTATTTGAGGTAATAATTTCATTAAGATTTGGAGTATACATTAGTAACGAGACACGAGAGTGATCAGTTACTATTACAAAATTCTTATGATTTTTCTTGGTCTTTAGGTTATTATCTCAAGAGAGAGGTACATTTGGATAAAAATATGCACAAATCTCATGGGAAGGAAGGCGTGGATAAGTTTTATGGCTATTTGCAAAACAATTTGAGAATATATATAAATTGGGAGTCAAGGTTTTACATGGTTGTGGTTGGTCTGATTGGCGAAACCCAATCCAAGTCCCTTTTATCATTGTTTCATAATTATCTTTATTTAACTTCTTTAATTTTCCATAACTTAGATTTATTACTTGATTAGATAAATGTGTTCCTTAATTGGGACACCAAATTCACTTATTTGATTTGACTGAACCAAGCTAAGACCACTTATTTTTTATTCTATTATTCTCCATGTTCATGTGTTTGACCCCACACTACTATAATAAACTCCATATTGAGTTGTGGACGTCTCTTGTAGTTGGGTATAAATTTGAAGTTTGATATCTTTGATTGGACAGTTGTGTTTACTCTTTTGACCCACGAGAAAGAGCAATCAGGCAGCAACAGTAAAGTTTCTATTAGGTATGAACAACACAAACCTAGGTCTAACGTCTCATACATTCATCTTTATATCAGTGTCACAACTATGCCATACTTATATGTTTTGCTTCTTAATTGCACTATGTGTATTCTGATAGGGCTTTTAGACTACCTAGATTCACTTAAAGGATTTCTAAACTATTAAAGAACCCCCACCCCTAGAGAAACTGGGTATCTCTAAGAATCATGGAGTTTATTTAGGTTAAGATTTCTTAATTATCCTTATCTTACATTTATATCCTATCTTGTATTAAATATTAACACTTATCCTACTCATTATTTATTATATATATTCATTCATGTCATTTAAAGGGTTTTTAGCCTCTATAGGAACCTCCTATCATATCCAAGTATCTATACAAATCCATAGGTTTATTTCAGTTATGATTTCTTAAATATACTTATGATGCATCTAAATCCTATCTTGTATTCAATATCTACACTTGTCATACACATCGTCTATCTTGATCAACCATGAACTCTATCCTAGATAGAAAATTGTTACTTATGATGGTCATTAATATGTTCCTAACCATAATGCATCACCTTACAAATGACAAGGAATATATATTGCATCCAATAATGTTAGGTTAATGTTAATAATAGGTAGATATTATTGAGTATATTTAATTTTCATTTTACACTATGTCGTATTAGACCACATAGACCAAATACTATAATGAGCCATACCACATTCTAATATTTTCAAATATGAGGTTTACTTTTTTTTTTTTTTTTTAGGAAAGTCGGGCGATTATTTTATTCATCTCGCTCACCCCATGCAAGCATATTCAAAGGTAAATTACAAATATGAGTTATTTGCATAGAATTAAACATGGTAGTACTACTACCATTACAAAGAATAATATGTCCAGTATCAATGACGTCCTTGGGAGGGATATCATAATACTGGATTCTACAAGTTTTTTGAAAGTGAGCTTTAGCCAGAGCATCAGCAGCTCCATTATACTTCCTCTCGACATGTCTGATATTAAGCTTCCCTTCCAGGGCCAGTTGGATGCCCCTGATAATACTAGAGTATCTCGGGTGCTTGTCATAATCTTCCTGCACCATCTTCGCAGCAGTGAGGCAGTCAGTGACCACGGTGATGTTTTGTAAGTTGGCAGACTTTATGATCTTCGCAGCAAGAACAATGGCCATGAGCTCGGCCTGTAGAGGATTTTCTGCTACTACCAGCTGGCCCACTCCTCCTTTCCATTGACGATTGCAGTCCAGGGCAATCACCGCAACAGCGCCGTTGCCCTTCTTCCATGCTGCATCCACATGCAGCGACACATGACCGCAAGAATTGTTCATAGGAGTCGGCAGCGCAATGGGGGTCTTAAGGGTTTCGTCTCTTCCCCAGGCAGCGGCGTTTCTTCTATGCTCAGAAAGGATCCTGTTCACCTGTTGAGTGGTGGGAGTATTGATAGCCTCAAAGACCTCCAGATTTTGGTACTTCCAAATGGTCCAGCAAGCAATGAGGAACATAGTTCCCAAAACACCACCAGAATTGAGACCCCTACTTATCCATTGTTCAAGATTAGAGACACTCCAGAAATCATGTGCCATAGATGCACCATTCCCAGCCGTAGCTCCCGCAAGTAAGCATTGCCAAACAGGTTGTACTTTAGCACAGTCTCTTAAAGCATGGAGACTTGTCTCGTCCTCAGTATTGCAGCGACTGCACACAACATTAATGGACATCCTCCTTCGCCTCCGCTTCCAGTTAGTGAGAAGCGCACCATTAGCAGTGATCCACATGAAGTTCTTAACCTTCGCCGCCACTTGAGCTTTCCATATAGCAGACCACTGTCCAAGTCTTTTAATTTCAGAATCCACACGTAAAGCAGTGTAGGCAGATTTAGCTGTGTAACTGCCCCCCACATTGAGCTTCCAAACATGTATATCTTCTGCCATAGGTTCAACAGGTGTTTGAACTTTATCAATCTCCTTTACAATAGGCGCGGGGAGCCAAAGGTGTAGAAACTCCCTGTCCCATTGACCCTCCATATTCACTAAACTGCTTACTTTCAAGTCCTGCAGTTCAATAGGTATCTCTTGAGTGACGTGGTCCTTTAGGTATTTGCCGCTAGGAAGCCAGCAATCGTACCACACATTGGTGTAGTTCCCGCTTATAGGGCAGAGGAAGGTGTTAGCTTTCATAAAGGTATTCATCTGTAGGACAGTGCGCGCCAAGCGAGAGAGATTAGATGGGAGAACAGCGTTGTCCTTCATGAGTTTATCCCGCATAGCCATGCACCAAATGGTGTTTCTCCCACTCCATATATCCCAACTATGTCGGAGAAGCAACGCTTGGTTCCAATCCCTCATAGACTTGAGACCCAGTCCACCGTGTATTTTCTTGCTCGTAATCCTTTCCCAAGAGACTAGATGAGTTCCTCTTCTTTTCCGTCCACCACTCCAAATGAATCGACGGATTTCCCCATCAATCCTGTCGCACAGTTGTAAAGGGAGCTTAGAGGTTTGCATGATGTATGTGGGGATGGTAGTAAGGGTGCTTTTAGCAAGACAGACACGCCCTGCGAAAGATAAGGTTTTAGCAGCCCAAGAGTTAACTCTGCTAGTAACCTTATCAAGAACATCGCTGTAGGTCCTTTTAGTCACTCTATTATGGAGGATCGGGACCCCAAGATATCTCCCCAGATCCTGAGTATTTTGCAGTCCGCTGCGATTGCATATTTGAGTAATTTCCTGCTGGGACACACTCTTTGAAAAGAAAATTCTCGTCTTCTCAATCGATATGGCTTGTCCCGAAGCCAACTCAAACTCCTTGAAACACTGCAGAATAGTATCAATATTAGTGGCACTGGCTTTGGCGAATAGAAGAATATCGTCTGCAAAGCAGAGATGAGCAACCCGGGGGCCCTTCCTGCCCAATTTAACAGGGTTCCATTTTTTAGATTGAACACATTCTTCTATCAACTGGCTAAGGCGTTCAATACATAGCACAAAGATATAAGGACTCAAAGGGTCGCCTTGTCTAAGGCCCCTTTTCGGCTTGAAACTGGTCGAGCACCTGCCATTCCAAGCAATGGTCGAGCTTCCACTGGTGATAGATTTCATGATGTAATTAACCATACTGTTAGGGATTTTCAGCTTTTTCAGAGTATCTTCAATGAAGCTCCAAGCCAGCCTGTCGTAAGCTTTTGTGAGGTCAATTTTAATGGCCATAGTCTTCTTAGAATTCCTTCTTTTCATAGTATGTATGATTTCCTGTGCCACAATGATATTATCAGATATTTTCCTGCCTGGTACAAAGGCACTTTGCGCAGGGTTAATCCAATCTGGAAGCCATTTTTTCAGTCTTTCAACAATAACTTTAGAGCAGAGCTTGAGAATGGTGTTATTAAGAGAGATAGGCCGAAATTGACTGGCACTTTCCGGCTTAGGCACTTTGGAAATGAGCACCACAGTAGCATTGCACATTTGTTCATTCAACAGACCATCACTTAGAGCCTCCTGCACAGTAGTATAAATGGAATCTTGAATAACAGGCCAGTTGGATAAAAGAAATTGAGCTGTAGTACCATCTGGACCGGCAGCTTTATAAGGGTCCATAGATTTAAGAACAACAAGGATTTCATCTTTATGAACGGGTTCAGACAACCGATTGTACTCCTCGCCAAACACCGGTGCAAAACGTGCAGGAATAGCATCAATGTATTGCTGGCAGGTGTTGCTATCGGAAGTGAACAGATCAATAAAATACGCAGTAACCAGTTTAAAGATGTCCTCTTCACTAGTAATCCAATCTCCCGAATGATTTTTAATAGTTAGACACTTGTTGGATCTCCTCCTTTGGTTCACATATGCTTGGTAGAAACGAGTATTGGAATCTCCATCTCGAATCCAGCTAATGTGACTCTTCTGTTTCCAGTCTTCTTCTTCTTGTTGTAAGACAATTTTGAGCTCATCCTCCATCTTGGTGCAGAGATCGTCAGTAATAGCATCATAATGGACAGCCATATTTGTCTGGAGCGTGTTAATGTTCCGCATCAGCCTTTCTTTATTTTCTTTTTGCTTCTTGTGCCTCGCATTATCCCATGCATGGATATGCTGCCTTGCCCGCTCGAGAGCTTCATGGAAAGGAAGCTGTTTGCTCCAGTGTCGATCCAAGCAGGAGGAAAAGGAGGGATCCTGGGCCCATGACGCTTTGGTGGTAAATCTGTACTGCCTAAACACAGTCGACTGAGTCTGTATAAGAAGAGGGCAATGATCAGATGCAATCTTAGGGAGATGGGTCACCGCCACATCAGGAAAAGAAGAAAGGAACTCAGCACTCGCCAAACTACGATCAAGTCTGCTCTGCTTCCCTCCATGCCTATAGGTGAACTTTTGTCCGGAAAAACCAAGGTCATTTAGACCCGCTTCAAGCATCGTGGCGGAGAAATGCTGGGCCTCGCGGTGGTTATAAGTAAGGTATCCAACTGTTTCGGACGGTGAGACAGTAGTGTTAAAATCACCAGCAATAATCCACGGCTCAGAGAACTTATTACCCATTTCAATTAAATGCTTCCACAGCAGATTTCGGACCTGAGAATGGGGGTTAGCATAAACGAAGGTAGCAATATACGAATTGTTCACACGACAAGATATGAATTGTCTATGAGTTTGAATAATCTGCACATCACAAACAGCAGCATCCCAACAGATCCAAATCCCGCCTGAGTAGCCGCGGGCTTCAGAATGATGCGAGTTAGGAAATCCGAGCTTTTTAATCGTGTGATTAGCTTTATCCATACTAATGCGAGGTTCTAGCACGGCTGTAACTGCAGGTTTATGTTTAGAGACAAGTTCTTTGAGGACTCTGCAAGTGTCGTCATTGCCAATACCTCTAACGTTCCAACACAACAGCTTCGACATCCCACAAGTAAGATATTGCAGGCTTCTTCTAAGATAGAGATTAAGATAGAATGTCATTGGTCTCCTTGTTCTCCTCGCTGTAACTAATAGCTTCTTTCTCCATATCAGCTATGCTGTCAGTGTCATCACTTCCTTTCAGCCTAGGACTTCGCCTGAGCCCCTCCACGGCTGTTTTGGCAACTTTAGTCCGTTTCATCTTCGTCCCGCTGCCCTTGAAAATTTTCCCCGCCGTCGGTTTCCTGAGGGTAGTGGATGCGGATGATATAGTTTCATTATCCCGTTTCTTAGTTCTGCTACTTGTAGTATGCGGGGTAGCATCCCTAGTCACCTGCACCGCGTCCTCAGGTATAATTTCGATGACCTCATCGACCACCGGATTCACGGCTGTGTGCTTCGGACCATTGGTAGTCTGCTCTTTCGACTTGGATTTGTCGTTGCTTTGTGAGGGTTGGTTGGAGATGTCTCGCAACACTGTACGCTTTTGGTCTGCTGTAGTAATTGGTTCCGGTGTCTTCTTCTTCCTCCAGATCTTGGGATTCTTTGGTACCGTCATTTTCTCTGTCGTCTCTTTACCTTCTTTGCTCGTGTGCATGGCTGTTACAGGCTCCTCGTCGTCTGCCATCAAATTTTCAAACTGGTTCCTGGTTGGGGTCGCCGAGTTCGTGGAAGCAGTGTTTGGTTGCTGTCTCCCCTTGTGCCCCCTTCGGGTCTTCTGTGTCTGCCATGTATGGTCGGCTTCAACCCTAGGAAGAACTGATGGGCCAGCATCCGTACGCTGTGCCTCAGTATTTATAGCTCCCGCTCGGCATTGTACAGAAGTGTGGCCTTCCTCCCCGCACTTAGCGCATTGAAAAGGAAATCCCTCGTATTCAACTTCAAATTCCTGCCCATTGATAACGATGTAAGGTGCCACCTCAGACGTAGTATCCAGTTCAACCGCCAGCCGTGCGAACTTGCTTCTTGTTCGCTTAGTGGTGTGTTCATCTACTTTAATCAATCTACCAAGAGCCTTACCAATACAGGTAAAAATAGTTTGAACGTAAAGGTGTAAAGGTAGATTCAAAATCCTGACCCAACAGACTATTTTCCGTGGTAACTCAGCAGAAGGAATAAAGGAAGGATGCCAATCCCACACAAGCAGGTTACATCCAAAGATTTTCCATGGACCTCCCGTCATTGCCATATCATAGTCACGACGGCAAGAAAGCTGGATAACAAAATGATTCATGTCCAGTTCATAAATGTTGTACTTACCAACAAGGCTCCACATGGCTCGGAGACGATCTTTGAGAGTCATGTACCCAAGTTGTGTTCCCATAGCCTTAACAACCACCGCATATTGCCACGGACGAACCAGGAACTCCTCGTACATAGGGTCAATTGTGATTTCCGGTTGTCTGTCTGCTATGTATAGGTTTACCGCTTCTGGATCAAGGTGTTCCTCGAATAACTTGTGAAGAAACATGTCAGGCGATCCGTTCGTTGTTGCTGCAATCGGATCCGTAGTCTTGTTCTGACCCCAAACACACGTGGTTGCGGTTGTGGGGATGTTCTGCCTCCCCGCGCTACCGCCTGCAATTGGCGGGAAGAACCCCAGTGGGTGTGTTCCTTCTTCTTCTCCAGGGATCTGCGCCCTGCTGCCGTCTTGTGTGAACGCTCCGCTGTGGCCTCCGTCTTTAGTTTGTCCCCGCATGCCCCCAAACTCAAAGACAATACCCGTATTAGGGATGCATATCCTATCTGCGTTAGCATCAGACGAAGTTAGGGTTGTGCTAGCGTCGCCGCTGCTATCCTTCTCCGGACTCCTTGGTTGCTTGCCCGTGCCTTGATCTCCACAGTGATCTCTACCCGTCGTGTGTTCGTCTTCAACAGTTTCCCTCGCCTCCGTAGAGGCCGTGCCCGTGGTGCCGCCTGGATCGCCTGCCGCCGCTGCCCCCCACTCCGCTTCCATACCTTGCTGAACTTGTTTAAATATGAGGTTTACTGCATCTATAATTATTTAAATATATCTTATTAACCTTTAATAGCAACTCATTTGTATATTATTAAATATACCCTTTTATATTTTCAAAAATTTCTACTAAGTCTAAAATTGCATTAAGAAATATTCAAGTTGATGTCAAATTCCAACACCAACCAAGACTTTTCATTTAAAGATTATAACAAAAATTGGGTAAAAAATTATTTTTTTCTAATTATCTCATTCCATGATTATATAATGATTAAACATGCACACTTAAATAATAAACACAATTAGTTTTATAGATATTACTGAAAGAGTATTTTTTAATATAACACTTTATAGGGGGTCTAACTCTTATTTTCTAAAATTGATATGACTAGAAATGATTGAATATCAATTTTAATTCTCATAATCTTACCGTTACAACTAGGTGTGATGGTAGGGTTTCTAGGTGGGCATGACCCTAGGGGATGAGGAGGACACAGTAGAAGTGGTAGTTGATGAGTGGATCTGGACCAAGTAAAGCAAGGGGAGGCATAAATGGGCTTGAAGGAACATGATCTAGACCCTAATGTGGAGATGTCAAACTCCAAGACTACTCTCTCTATCATTGAGGGTGATGATAAGAATGGAGCACTTCCTTTGTACACAGACCTAATGATGGGAAGAAATTCAACTAAACCCTCACTCATTACTCAAACCTTAGTAGACATGATGAACAAGGAACACAACCTAATCGAATGGGGAGACACCCAGTCACCCATCACAGTCATTGAGGATGTGTTTGCAACATCGATAGAACCTTGGAGATATGCTCTCACTATCAGGTTAATGCACATTAACTTGGAGTTTTAGGCAATGATAAATTATATTGTGATCCCATGGATATATAATTATTCTTTAATGTGATAAATCTTGAAATAGTTTATTACATAATTCAACTTGAAAACAAGATAGATTTTGAATATTCCATGACTAGGGTCCATGAGCAACCTTTAGAAACTATTTGCATGTGTCCACTTGTGGATTCCTCAATTTTACCCATTTTATACCATTCCACAGAAGCATGATGTCTAGGTGAGAGTCCAAGACTTTCCTATTTACCTATTAGAGAACCTTCTTTATGAAAACATTAGTGACCTCATTGGGAAAACTATAAAAATTGACAGGACCACCTCTAAGGACAATAGAGTAAAGTGTTTCCTAATTATAGTTTAAGTTAACACCTTGAACCCCCTCCTCCCTATAATGAAACTAAATGTAATGCTCTATAACATAGAGTATGAAAACTTGCATGAAGTATGTATGCCTTGTTTTTCATAGGTAATGGGGATCTAACAGGTAAGTTTGTGAAAGCATACCATAGAAACACCGAGGTCTCTCCTTCCAAAACACTAACCGTCAATTACCCACCAGTTATACATGCCAAGTGATGAGAAAAGAGGCCTCCACACAAGGATTTAATGCTAAGAACACATACAAAGTTACTAGCGACACCGGTTCTATAGACCTCCTAACAACATCATGAAGGAGGTCACCATTGTAGAATGCGAGAGACAAAGTACGATAGAAAAATAGTCTAAAATAGGTATACTAAAGAATAACCAAGCGGGTAACATGGCAGGTAGAGCATCGAGTAGTGTGAATAGAATCAGTGAACAAAACAACACAATCGTGAATATTACTAATGACACAGATTGAAGAAAGGAACCATGCGACACAGTTTAAAGTCCCTTTTTAAATTAGGGTAGACTTCAACTCCAATGATACATCTACTTAACAAGGGATCCAACATGTCCTCCTAACATCCATGAAAGTCATTTATCAAACCATACCTTTCAGCCCTGATTGAGTAAGAAATAAGGGGAAGAAGCAGGTTGACGTCACTAGAGAGGATGATAATCAAGCCACTCACCAGTTGATCTTCCATGATGTTGAGGAAATAGGGATGGAAGAGGGAAATGATTCCCAATGAACTACCTATCTCTCCTTCCTAATTGTTTCAATAAAGTTATCACCTAGAATATTTAAAGATCTTTTCAAGCTTCCTATAATAAAAAAACTAAAAAAAGATCATAAGATGTAAATTATGGCCATATTTGAACCTCCCTATAATAGACAACAGACAAAATCCATCATTTGACTCCTCATATCACTGAGTTGAGGCTTTTGGATTCTCTAATTGCATTTGGTATCTATGAAAAAACTCCACACTCACCATTGACATCCTCCTCAGTCACCATAAATTATCAACTAAAAAGTAGATAATGAGTGGTTTTAGCACCTATCTATGCTAGTACTAGCCCTACCAAGAGAAGAGAACACAAAGTATCAGAGAGATAATTGAACACCAGGTTGAACCCTATTGACAAGCAAGGGAGATGATACTTTTCCTATAAATGTAGTGCTAAGTTCAGTGACAACGTAATTGACATCGACTTTGTGGACATGAAAGTGGAGTGTCAACAACATACCTTCAAATGCCTTGGTATTTTGGAAAATATTAACAAAACAATCTCTAATCAAAGGCAGACAACCTTCAAGGGTGGTATCAGAGTTTTGATCATCCCTTGGGTTTCATCCAACCATCTGCCACTACTTATCTTTGGCCTCAACCCTTCCTAAAGTGACAACAAATCTTCAGAACAAAGGCAAGTTGGAGGCTTTAAACAAACATCATACCTCACTTGTACAAAAACTGGAGTGGTAGGACATCACTCCTTGATTCTCTTCTTTCCTTCCTTCCAAAGAGCTAACACAAGAGGATCCTCTTAGCCAAGCTCAAATATTTCCAAGGAAACTACAAATCTATTAACTACATCACTAATGATATTCAAATTGTGAAAATCTAGGAGGAACATTAATGTATTATCCCCTGTAAGGAAGCACACTAGCACCAAAAATCTCACAAATAGTGGCTACCATATGGGATGACAACAAAACCTACTTACAACCCATTGTCTATGCTAGTAAGTACCAAAAGCATTACTCACAATTAAAGGATTCTATGGAAAATTGGATCATTGTGGGATGTCTTCATGCTATTATCACATCGAGTCCTATTGCTGCAACATGATGACCTTTTCCTCAAAAGTTGATAAATATATTACAACCATTTATACATGTCTCTTCCCTGAGTTGTTCATAGATATGCATCAAACTATTCCAACCATTCCTTTTAGAGAGTATATCCACCTAGACCTCTTCCTCATGTATCCTTCCAAATCCCCCAGCTCAGATGGAATCCATAATGGATTCATTCAGGACAACTTGGATGTGGTCGAAACTTCATCCTCAACAAAGTGATCAATGCTTAAACATAGAAAGTCATTGATCTAGAGCTGAGGTGCAACGATCACATGCCATTCTCATCCAACAACATGGGATTCAATCACATCTCCAAGGCCTTCTTTGAAATAATAAATACCCTGATAAATGGTTGGATTTTTCTAGCCCATTCTAGCTTCATTTCAGACCACACCATTATCAAAAACATCCCCCTGGTTTAGGATTTGATTCACATAATCAAGATAAAGAAGGGTAAGAAGAAGTGGATGGTGATTAAGCTCAATTTATTAAAGGAATTTGACATATTGAGATAGACCTTCATCAATGACACCCTTTTTATGAGGTCAATCTCCCAATAATATGATCGTGTGATTATCCATATCATAACTAGTGGAAACACCTCCAGTGTCTAGGAAGAAACCCCCTTCAACCCTTCAAATAATGAAATGAAGTGAGACATGGTGATTCCATCATTCCCTATGTGTTTTTTCTCTACCTTGAATATCTTAGTCATGCCATTGACACTGAGGTAACTCATGATCAATGGAACCCTATCTAGCTCTACAAGAAGGTCCTTCCCCTCCCACATGTCTACTTTGTAGAGGACATCCTCCATATGTTTGAGGCCTCCACTACTTAATCTACCACTTCAAAGAAGATGTTACAAGCCTTGTCAAATGGCTTAGGCCAACTTGTCACAACTAGTAAATTATGTTACTTCTTCTTAGTAAAATCATCCAGGCTTGGACAACGTGTTCTTGGTATCCACATATCCATTAATCATGGGAAATAACTAGAAAATGAACCACCAAGTGAAAAATACATATCAAGTGGTGATCCTTGACAACATATAAAATCAAGATGAACAGTTGGATTATTCGTCACTTGTCCCTAGATGACACGATCACCTTGTCATGTTCGATGTTGCTGGCCATCACCACCTATACAATGTAAATGGTGTGAATCTCTCCCATGTTGAGATCAATAAGTGGGATTTGGAATTTATATGGTTTGGGGGATGCACACAACAAAGGCCTTCCTATTTCCTAGAATAAGGCTACAATACACAAAGAATATGTGGGATGGACATCAAGAATGGTCATCACTAAAACATGGACCTTATGCAAAAAATGTTTGGCACTTGTAAAAAATAACTAACAAACTATGGCTTAAAGTCATGAATGATATGTATGTTGGCATCAACATCAGAAAGAAAAATTCTAATTCTATTGCATGGGCCTTCATTAGCAGGCACCTTGATCCTATACAACAAAAATGCACTACAGTGATCAATATTAATGAATCAACTAATTTTTGGCAGGTAATGTGGTTAGTTTTGGAAAATTGGCCACTAAGATTTTCCCAAATTGGCACATACTAGGACAACTCCCAAATCTCCTTATTAGCTCTATCATGGACTCTCAAGGAAATTGGGACTAGGTTTCATATCCAATCACACACTCTAAAAACATTCAACAAGCCATATACCTTACTTGACCCCTGACAAACATGCAGCCAATGACCTATGGATCTGGTTTCTTGAAATTGATGGAAATATCTCCATGCACTTTACATACAGATGGACCCAAAGAGACATTAAACATCAAATCTTGATTTACTACAAATAAATATGTAAGAGTAAGCTTCCTTCAAGAATCACTTGCTTTCTATGGCTTATCCAGTACAAGTCCAAATGACTAATCAAGAAACGCATTGACACACATGGAGCTCCCAATAACCTACTCACAATGTAACAATGTGGAGAAATATTGCAATGCTACTTGGATAGTAACTACAGTCATAGTGTATGGGTTCAATTGGGGATGAAGAACAACTTCTTAAGTGTGGATCAGGATGCCTAGACTAAAAGTCTTCTAATCAATGACTATAAGGACAATAATGATAAGGTCCTTATGTGTGGTCTGTTGGAACTTTTGGAGAGACTTAATCATTCATGTCATGAAGGTAATATTATCTATAAGTAAGTTTCATTAATGTTCATATAAGAAAGAGATTCCTCCATCCTAAACCTTCAATGCACATTGAGAATCCATCACAGACTTGCATCCCTCTTAATGTGCATCATTCTTGACCTCGTATAAAGAAATATATCTTCACTATCATAACCTTCAAGGAACAAACGAGGATGGTGGGTGTCAAAAGCCACATCATTTGCAACAATGTAACCTCCATAAAGATTACAGGAATTCCCTGGTATGAAACCTTCTCCATTACATATGAGCTCAGAGCCAAAACTTATGTCATCTGTCTCTATAAGGACAAGGGTACGAATGAAGGTCCGACCCTCACCAATTCCATGTTAAGTCTCTCTTACCTTGGTAAGGGTAAGATTATACCTAGATGCCTTTAACCATACATCAAATAGATGTCCAACATCCTAACTAAACTCAACAACTTCTCTTTATCCTAAACCCCTCAAAAGCACAACCTGGTGGCTGATTCTATCACCAAGCAATCTCTCTGAACTCATTATCATGTTTACTATAACTTACTGAATCTTAGACATTTTGTCTTTTTGACCCTCTTTCTAAGCGTTTCCTTTCATTTCTATACTTTTTTCCCTTTATGTTCAATTTGTCAAAATAGTAGTGGTTTGGTGAACATTTGTTCATTATTATTGCCAACATATGGGTTTATGCACAAATACCTCAGTAAATGTTTTAGTAAGGGTCTAATATGCAAATTTACCACTAATGTAGCATATTAATAAAATATATTCATTCTAGATCATTCCTTAGCCTTATGGAGCAAGGAAGAGAAAAAAGGAATGAATAATGTTTCTTTAAGCATGTTAATGTGATATGGAATTAATTAATACGAAAAATATTGGTAATATTGGATAATGGGATAAAATTCATAAAAAGAACACTAATTGGTTAAAAATAAGTTGAGATTCATTTTCCTTGGGCTTGGTTTGGCTTGTAGGTCAAGTTTCATAATTTTGGGACAATAATAATTATATCTCCTTTATTTTAAAAAGAAAAGATGAGTTTCCCTCAAAATATTAAATGACTCCAAAAGTGGAAACTAACATTAAATTCGTAATCAAGAAATAAAAATAAGCCTTTGGGAAAGTTTTCAACTAATATGGATGATATTTGGACAATGGGAAAAGGTAGGAGAGAGAATGTGTGTAGAACCTTAATTTTGAGAATTAATTAAATAAATGGCACAAACCTGATCAAATACTGGCAAAATCATATATAATACATTAATTGGGACAAGTGGGTGAAATTTCATCATAATTGGATAATCTTAGAATCATAAATGAAGGAGGAAAGAGAAAATGAGTTTTGAATTATTTAACCCATTAAAAGCCCTCAAAAGGCAAAACTAATCCTATATTCAGATTCTACACCTTGAAATCAATCAGGGTTGCAATTTTTATTAAATTTGGGAATTGTTTGGGCCCTCAAAAGAAGAAAGAGAAATTCATTAAATACTATATATATCACTTTATTCGAATTATAATATAACTAAAAAATAAGTGGCAGGTGCCTAATATGACTCCTATGCATGTGATCTGATATCTAGGAGAGCCCCAAGGATCCTTCGGATGGATGGGAGTTCATCTCCTTCCTCGGTCCGGATTAGGAAACAAGAGTGGTTTTTTCAATTTTTCAAATTGCGATATCTCTCTGGATACTCAACCAAATTGAGAAATTTTCGGCTCGTTGGACTCCTCTCGCGATTCCAGATTATCCCAAGATTTTTGTGTTTTAGGTAATAATCAAGAAATCTCCAAAGTTCCTGAAGCTTCCCTCTCACCTCATTTTCTAAAACCCTAACCCACACCCCTTGCCTATAAATACCTACACCCTGAGCATCCCCATCACCTTTGTAACTCAACATACCAATAAATTGCACTTTTCATTCCTATTTGACCCTTCGATGAGTGGCCAAAGGATTGGAATTTGTGGCAGCATTTCCTTCGACCTCCCTCCACCTCCAGTCGATATTAAGGTATCAATGAGTTCGTCTTCCCCTATTATTTCTTTTGCATCTCCTATTTTTACGTTAAGTCACATTTTTCAGTTTCACCCAAAATCCCACACGAACAATTACTTCTTTTCAACACAATGGAGCAAGGGTGAAGGAGGAAGAAACCTCCATGTGATTTTACTACTTTTCCCTCGCTCGTCTTTTCTTACATTTGACTCATGCAAGGACACGCCTATCCTTTTGTCTCTTGTTGACCGACCTTGACCCAAATTTGACCGATGCTAGCCAGTGAGGTGGGCCATTGACTTGGCTCACTATGATGGGTGTTGGCTCCTTGATCCATAAACCACGATATAAACTCAGCGGAAGCATTCAATTAGAAGAGGAATACAAAAATCACCGAAAATTAAAACTTTTTGAGGCAAGACCTTGAAATCATAAAACTTCTTTCATAGAAATAAGATAAACAGTTTACATCTCTGTTAAATCACTTCTTGAGTGATTATACACAATAAGATACAAAATCTCAAGAGTCAAAAATCAAAAATCTCAGACCACTAACTCCAAGGACCTGAGAGTATAGAGGCGACATAGGGCTATCTAACTACAAGACTCAGCACTCAGTATCTCCACCTGAGATTCATTGCTGCTCCTGGTGCTGCTGCTGGTACTGATCACCTGTAGGATGGTTCCTTCGTCCTCGACGACCACCTAAAAAGTTGAAATCTACGGAGTGAGACAATTTTAAATAATTGTCCCAGCGAGAGTTATAACTCTCCACTAGAAGCTTTATTATAGAAATCAAAGAACAATATAAGCAATAAAAGCTTTTAAGGTAATCCACAGCAGATTGACATTAAGTAGAACAACAACATTTGAGAAATATGAAGAACATATAAACTATGCAGTGTAACATCATTCATATATCTCGTAATTCAACCTAAGCAGATATACTACGCGGTTGATTATGTTTTACAAACATCATTATGCCCTGCGGAGATGAGGTATACCGCTCATACTCCAACCGATCACTGTTAAGTCGCATCGGTATCATACCTAGGTCATCAAAAGAGCCGGATTTTGATGACCTCATCTTCCTCAGTCAGAGTGAGGATAAACATGCAGGCCATCTGGTGTCTCTGCTACTATAGCTCACCAGGGTATTCTGGTACTTCGCTATTAGAGTCACAGTGGCATTATGTACCCTCTTCACCATCGAAAGATTTCTTGTTTATCTCTCATCGATGCAGTATAAAAGATTTCCTTGGGAGAATAGTGTTACATCACCCCGGTATAAACATATAGTGAAGGGTTGATGGAATTGGATACATCTACATCAATTCCTACACTAGGATGTAAGGATATACACATCCATATTCCCCCACATACTCAAAAGTATGTGATCCAGGAGTTCCCTTAGGAAAACGTGTTTCACCATCATTTAACTTCTGACAATGATGGATCTATGATCAGGGCTTTACATGGTATGATTATACTTGATTAGTTAGGTACATTTCAGTATTCTTTTAACATCATACATATTCTCAAACATTAATCATTAGCATAGCAGCTATGAAAGTAGAATACTAAATATAACAAGTCTAACTCACATCAATTATCATTTCTTAATCATCTCTTCACTAGTCATCTAATTAGCATGACCTTGATGATACTCATGGCTCTCACAGCCAATCAATCTCATAAGATGCCACTTATTAGGAAAGAGGATATGTCACTATTCATAAAGCTAATAACATGCTTTCAATGAATATGGTATCATAATCTTTACCTGGATATGATCATCCTCATATAAGAACCTGCATGGTTAATTCAACTAATAATAGTAAACAATTCATTTCAAGAGTTGTACCTTCATACCCTTACAAGAGTTAGGTTTCCCTGATTTTCATCAATTAGGGTTTACTATTCACATTACATGTTATCACCCTAGAATTAGGGTTTACTATACACTTCATGGTGAATTGAACTCATAACATCATCATATATGAGAAACATCACCATTGATGCCTTTAAATTAGTTTAAGATTCATCAATTATCATAATTGTTGTTTCCATGATCTCACCTAAGTGGATCATACCTTAATCATGCACATTCATATGTATTGAAGGTACTTTACTTGTGTTTCAACCATAAATGGTACTTTCTCTCTCCTCTTACTAATAGATGGTGATTACATCACTCTAGATTAGGTTGGGTCAAGTTCTCATGGACTATCATAAGCCAAATCACCACTATCATGTGATTAGGGTTTGATTAAAACAAGGTATCATTTTATTGAACCCTTCAAGGGCATTTTGGTAAAGTACACCATTGTTCACCATCATGGGTCAATCCATTAATCATTTAGTCCCTTAATGTCTTAGGGTACCATTAGGGTTTAGATTAGACCAACATTGAACCCATTACACCTTCAAACGATTAAGCATAATCAGCCCTAAAAGTCTCCAAACGGTTTCAACCTTAAACCTCCAAACGGTCTTGAGACCGTTTGGGGGCGTTGACCGTTTGGATAGTTTGACCTTCAAGACCGCATGGATCACTAAGACCACATGGGTGCGTTGACCATTTGAGAAAGTTGACCTCCAAACCGTTTGAAGCTATGCGACTTGAAACCGTTTGATCTTAAACAATCTTGAGATCGATTGGTCCAAACGACCTTGAGATCGTTTGAGCCTAAACGGTCTTGAGACCGTTTGGTCCAAATGGGCTCAAACTGCATGGACCTCAAAAGTGAATCAAAGATTATCAACTTGTGATTGATTTGGAATTAGGTTATGATTCTTTGTAGATATTAAATTCAACATGTTTCCAACAGACCACCAAACGGTCTTCCCTTGGTCAACCCTATCACATGGTCTTGAGACCGTTTGATTCTAAACGGTCTTGCAAGACCGCATGAGATCAAATGGTTTGAGACCGTTTGATTTCAAATGGTTTGCAAATCGTTTAGACCAAAGGGTCCAAGGTCGTTTGATAATGTTGCCTAGGAATTCATGCCCATCATATTCAACCTCTGTTCAGGTCAGTTACTCCACATATTGCTTGCAAAAGTGCAAGGAAGAATGGGGAAGAAGAAGAACTAAGTATAAGTTGCAAGAACATTGATATGCATAATAAAGCAAGAAGTTTAGAGTTATAAAACCCGCCTCAAATGTTGTTCCTAGAGCTCCAAGCTTCCAAGCTTCAAGCCTTTAATGGCGTCTTAAGATCCACAGGTCGGTCAAAGAAGTTTCTTCAAGAAAAGGTTGGGGAAGGTCGGCTAGAACAAGAAACCTAAGTGAGATAACCATAAAACCAACCTTATACAAGGAATTCCTCCATGAATCCGAGCTAGAAGATGGTCTCTTCTCACCTTAGTACAAGTTGATAGTCTCCTTGAGCTCCAGAGCTATGCCTTGGTCGGTTGAGCAAGATGAGAAGTGAAGAAGAGAAGAGAATACATTTACTTGGTTTGCAAAGGAAGATGCTTATATAGCTTAGGTTAGTTTTCACCATAAGGACCTCTAGTTTATGAATTTCTCATCTAGGTCCCTCCTTCCTTCTAAGGCACGTCCAAAACATCATAACTTAAGCAAAGCTCATCAAAACCCAAGATCTAAGGGTAAGGAAAGCCAACATACAACCTAAGGTACATATATGAAGGGTCTCCTTACTCATACTAAGTGATTTTACTACAAAGGTCATTCTTCTTATCTGATTATTCAATTGAAGCGCCCCTTTCATCATTCCTACTCTAAATGATGTCAAAAGTCATAAAAGATATTCTAGAATGTGTATTTTACAAGTTGCACCCCACATTTTGGGTAATTGCACTTTACTCCAAAATTAGGGTTTTAAGCACAAGGATTGTTCCACAAGCTGCATCTTGATGCCCAAGCTTGGGAAATCCATCATACCTCATCATATTCACTCATATGATGTCTCATCATCATAGGAACATCTTAACCTATGTAATTTTGTAAGTTAACCCCTCTAACTGGGAAATTTGCACATAGGTCCCTACATTACAAAACAATACTACAACTTTGTTTAAAAAGGGGCAAAATTGAAAGTGTATGTTCCTGAGGAACTTAATTACATGTCTAAAGATAATTACAAGTATTTAATTACATATTTAGACAAAACATCTAGGGTTAGTTTATAACCCAAGTCAGGGATGTTACAAATTATCCACCCCTTACAAGGATTTCGTCCCCGAAATCGATAAAACATATTAGGAGAAAAGAGCAGGGTATTTCCTTCTCATCTCCTCCTCTAGTTCCCAAGTGGCTTCTTCGACACCACGATGATTCCAGAGGACTTTCACAAGGCTTATGTCTTTCTTCTTTAACCTTTTAATTCTGTTATCAAGGATTGACACTGGTCCCTCTTCATAAGTTATATCTTTATTCAATTCTACTTCCATAGGTTGTAGAATTGACTCGGTGTCAGGATGACATTTCCTCAGCATAGAAATGTGAAACACAGGGTGTAACTTCTGCAACTCCTGAGGTAACTCTAGTCTATAGTCTACCTTTCCAACTCATTCAATGATTGGATAAGGTCCCATAAATCTAGGAGCTAACTTCCCTTTCCTTCCAAAACGAAGGACTCCTTTCCAAGGTGAGACCTTGAGATACACTCTGTCTCCAACCTGGAACTCTAAGGGTCTAATTCGTCTGTCAGCATAAGACTTCTACCTATCCTGTGCAGTCTTAAGTTGTTGTTGTATAACTTTGATCTTCTCTGTAGTCTGTTGCACAAGATCAGGACCTAACAATTGATGTTCACTAGTCTCATACCAACATAAGGGTGATCTAAAACGTCTACCATACAAGGCTTCATAAGGTGCCATATCAATACTATGTTGATAGCTATTGTTATAGGCAAACTCGATCAAGATTAGGTGTAGATCCCAACTCCCGGTAAACTGGAGAACACATGCTCTCAACAAGTCTTCCAAGGTCTGTATAGTCCTTTCAGACTGTCCATCAGTCTGTGGATGAAAGGTTGTACTAAACCTTAACTTGGTGCCTAAGGCTCTGTGTAACTGCTCCCAAAAATGACTTGTAAACTGGGGACCTCTGTCAGAAACTATAGTGACAGGAACTTCGTGCAAATGCACTATCTCTTGATCATACAACTGTGATAACCTTTCAGCAGAATAGGTTGTTTTGACAGGTAAGAAATGCACTGTCTTTGTCAACCTATCAACAATTACCCAGATGGAATCATGTCCTTTGCTTGTCCTGGGTAGGCCAACAACAAAATCCATGGTCACATGGTCCCACTTCCACTGTGGTATGGGTAAAGGTTGCATTGTTCCTGCAGGCTTCTGGTGTTCAACCTTAACTTGCTGACACACAAGACACCTCAGAACAAACTCAGCAAAATCCTTCTTCATCCCAGGCCACCAATACATATCTTTCAAGTTTTGATACATTTTGGTGCTTCCAGGATGCATGGCATAAATTGAAGAATGAGCTTCTTCCAAGACTAACTTCCTCTGGTTATCCACATTAGGTACTATCATCCTCCCATGATAACATGCCACCTGATCATCTGAATCATGAAAACCATCTCGCTTCTCATCACCATACTCAGATCTAATCTTCTGAACTGCAGCATCAACTTGTTGTGCCTCCTTTATCTGCTCTCTTAGGGTAGGTTTAATATGCATCTCAGCTAACAAACCGGCTAACAATGACACCTTCAGCTGCACATTGTCTTGCCTTAAAGAGATAAGCATATCTCTTTTAGAGCATACTAAGGAACTTAGTTGTGCTCTATCCATGGTTGATGTTGCTGATTTCTTACTCAAGGCATATGCAACCACATTGGCCTTCCCTGGATGGTAATCAATTGAACAATCGTAGTCCTTGATTAACTCCATCAAGCGACGTTGCATCATGTTAAGCTCATGCTGAGAGAAGATATACTTAAGGTTCTTGTGGTCTGTGAAAATCTGGAATGTCTCTCCATAGAGATAATGTCTCTAGATCTTCAAGGCATGAACCATAGCAGCTAACTCCAGATCGTGTGTCGGATAATTCTCCTCGTGTTTCTTAACCTGTCGGGAAGCAAAAGAAATCACTTTCTTATCCTGCATCAACACGCATCCGAGTCCATTCTTGGAGGCATCACAGAAAACTACATATTCTTTACCTTTCTCAGGTAGCATAAGCACAGGTGCACTTGTCAACCTCTCCTTCAAAAGACTGTTGACACTTATCACTCCAGGAAAAAGGAACATCTTTTCAGGTTAACTTGGTTAAAGGTAAGGCTATAGAACTAAAGTTCTTAATGAACCTTCGGTAGTAGCCAGCTAACCCTAAGAAACTACGAATCTCCGTCAGTGTCTTCGGTTGTTCCCACTGTAGAAAAGATTCTACCTTTTCAGGGTCAACACGAATACCCGAGGCAGATACCACATGCCCAAGAAAAGATACTTCTGGAAACCAGAACTCACACTTGCTAAACTTAGCGTATAGCTTATGTTTTCTTAGCAAAGTTAGAGCCTGACGGAGATGTTGTTCATGCTGCTGAGCATCTCTACTATAGATCAGAATGTCATCTATGAAGATGACAACACATTGATCGAGGAAAGGTCAGAAGATTCTATTCATGAGTTCCATAATTGCAGCTGGTGCATTAGTCAGTCCAAACGACATAACTGTGAACTCACAGTGACCATACCTCGTCCTAAAAGTAGACTTGGATATGTCACTGTCCTTAATACGGAGTTGATGATATCCAGACCTCAAGTCTATCTTTGAGAAGACGATTGCACCACGCAATTGGTCAAAAAGATCATCAATCCTCGGCAGAGGGTACTTATTCTTTATTGTTACTTTATTAAGTTGTTTGTAATCAATGCACAACCGCATTGACCCATCTTTCTTTTTAACAAACAAAACCGGAGCACCCCAAGGTGAAGTACTTGGTCGGATAAAACCTTTCTCAAGTAACTCTTGAAGCTATTTCTTGAGTTCTGCCATTTCGGCAGGCGCCATCCTATACGGTGTCCGGGCTATGGGTTGTGTATCTGGGACCAAATTGATTTCAAAATCAATTTCCCGAGGCGGTAGTATACCGGGAAGTTCTTCAGGAAACACGTCTTCAATTTACCTGACAACAGGAACTTCAGCAGGGTTGGGACTCTCCATGGTAGTATCTACCACATGGGCCAAGAATGCATAACATCCTTGCCTCATCAGCTTATCAGCAACCATAGCTGACACAAGACAGGTGGGTAGAATCTTTCTCTCTCCTTGAAAGATCCATGTGTTGCTTTCATCAGCAAACACAGCCTGCTTGGATTCACAATCCAAGACAACCCTATACCTTTCCAAGGATTATATCAAATCCTTGCATTTCAAGTGGTATAAGATCCACTTGAATGCAATGATCAGAAAAGAAGAGGATGCAGGGAGAGCATACCTCCTGCAAAATAGCAGACCCTCTCAACGGAGTCTCAAGCAACAAGCTATCTACCCTATGACTGACTGTCATATTGCAATTATGAATCACTCTTCGAGTGATAAAGGAGTGTGTAGCACCCGGGTCAATCAAAACAGATACAACACAGGATTTAGACATCAGAATATAAAAGTTCCATCTGACCTGCCACAACCCGTGGATTGACCACTGCATCTGGTGGGTTCATAGCATAGAACCTCGTTGTCGCCTGAGGTTGAGTTGGTTCTGATGATCCAGCTTGAGATGCTTGTCCACGTCCTCTAGTCGCTCCTTGATACTACCTTCTCTGTGATCCCTATTGATTCTGTCTCTGAGGCTGTGTCACACTGACAGGCCTAGACCTACAGTCCTTCATCAAATGTCCCACCTTCCCACAGTTGTAGCAGCTTCTTTCCAGTTGTTGTGGTCTTGGTGGTCCTGTGACTGACATTGATGTTGAACTGCAAGTCCCTTGTAGTGGTAGGCTTCGTCCTCTACCTCTACTCAGTGTCCACTGTGTCTGAGCACTAGATCTGGGTGGTGGAGGTGTAGGTGCAGAGAATCTAGGCTTCTTAAAGTCTCTAGATGAAGAACCCTGGAACTGCGAATATTTCTTTTGGATTTGCCTCTTATCAACTACGAATCTTTCTATCCTTTGGACTGACTCAACGAAGGTAGTGAACCTTTCCCAGTTCTCTAGGGCAGACACGGGAGTAGTTAAGTAGGCATTCAAATCCTTCTCAAACCTTCTGATCCTTTCTTCTTCTATGGCAGCCATGTGCGGACAGAACCGCAGCAACTCCATGAACTTAGCTTCGTACTCGCTAATGTTCATCATGCACTGCCTCAATCTCTCGAACTGAGAGATCTTCTCGTCCAGGAAGGTCTTTGGAAAATATCTGTGGACAAATTCTCGACGAAAATCTTCCCACAAGATCTCTATTCTAGGTCTCTTCTGCTCTTCCATGGTCCACCAGTGACCAACACTTCCTTTGAGAAGATAGACAACATGTCTAACCTTCTCAGCTTCAGGGATGTTCAGGATTATGAAGGCTTTCTCCAACTCGGTTAACCACAGATCAGCATCTGCGGGGTCAGTTGTCCCAAAGTATTCGGTAGCTTCGACACGACGAAGTCGCTCGAACGTCTTACCGATACCTTGTCCCTCAGGCTGGATAGGTGCCCTAGGTGCAGGCATGGGCATCCTGTCGGTGATATGTGTCATGGAAGTCATAAAATGCTCGAACATGGTTTGAACAGCTAGGTTACCCAAATCAACTGGGTCAAACTGAGGTGGCTCAGGTATGGGCTGCTCTATTTCTAGGTTCCTTGCACCATCTCGAGGTGCAGCGACGCTACTTTCTGCCACGTACTCCTCATGTGGCTCAGACATCCTTATATATATTCTTCTCCTGAGGAGCAGAAGATTCTATTAGATAAGAAAGAAATACTAAGGATAGACTCCACATCCTAAATCTTATGTCTCTGTAGACTCAGCGAACCTAGAGCTCTGATACCACTAAATTGTTGGCTCCTCGATCCATAAACCACGATAGAAACTCAGCGGAAGCATTCGATTAGAAGCGGAATACAAAAATCACCGAAAATTAAAACTTTTTGAGGCAAGACCTTGAAATCATAAAACTTCTTTCATAGAAATAAGATAAACAGTTTACATCTCTGTTAAATCACTTCTTGAGTGATTATACACAATAAGATACAAAATCTCAAGAGTCAAAAATCAAAAATCTCAGACCACTAACTCCAAGGACTTGAGAGTACATAGGCAACATAGGACTATCTAACTACAAGACTCAGCAGTCAGTATCTCCACTTGAGATTCACTACTGCTCCTGGTGCTTCTGCTGGTACTAATCACCTGTAGGCTGGTTCCTTCGTCCTCGACGACCACCTAAAAAGTTGAAATCTACGGAGTGAGACAATTTTAAATAATTGTCCCAGCGAGAGTTATAACTCTCCACTAGAAGCTTTATTATAGAAATCAAAGAACAATATAAGCAATAAAAGCTTTTAAGGTAATCCACAGGAGATTGACATTAAGTAGAACAACAACATTTGAGAAATATGAAGAACATATAAACTATGCAGTGTAACATCATTCACATATCTCGTAATTCAACCTAAGCAGATATACTACGCGGTTGATTATGTTTTACAAACATCATTATGCCCTGCGGAGATGAGGTATACCGCTCATACTCCAACCGATCACTGTTAAGTCGCATCGGTATCATACCTAGGTCATCAAAAGAGCCGGATTCTTATGACCTCATCTTCCTTAGTCAGAGTGAGGATAAACATGCAGGACATCTGGTGTCTCTACTACTATAGCTCACCACGGTATTCTGGTACTTCGCTATTAGAGTCACAGTGGCATTCTGTACCCTCTTTGCCATCGAAAGATTTCTTGTTTATCTCTCATCGATGCGGTATAGAAGATTTCCTTGGGAGAATAGTGTTACATCACCCCGGTATAAACATATAGTGAAGGGTTGATGGAATTGGATACATCTACATCAATTCCTATACTAGGATGTAAGGATATACACATCCATATTCCCCCACATACTCAAACGTATGTGATCCAGGAGTTCCCTTAGGAAAACCTGTTTCACCATCATTTAACTTCTGACAATTATGGATCTATGATCAGGGCTCTACATGGTATGATTATACTTGATTAGTTAGGTACATTCTAGTATTCTTTTAACATCATACATATTCTCAAACATTAATCATTAGCATAGCAGCTATGAAAGTAGAATACTAAATGTAACAAGTCTAACTCACATCAATTATCATTTCTTAATCATCTCATCACTAGTCATCTAATTAGCATGACCTTGATGATACTCATGGCTCTCACATCCTATCAATCTCATAAGATGCCACTTATTAGGCAAGAGGATATGTCACTATTCATAAAGCTAATAACATGCTTTCAATGAATATGGTATCATAATCTTTACCTGGATATGATCATCCTCATATAAGAACATGCATTGTTAATTCAGCTAATAATAGTAAACAATTCATTTCAAGAGTTGTACCTTCATACCCTTACAAGAGTTAGGTTTCCCTGATTTTCATCAATTAGGGTTTACTATTCACATTACATGTTATCACCCTAGAATTAGGGTTTACTATACACTTCATGGTGAATTGAACTCATAACATCATCATATATGAGAAACATCACCATTGATGCCTTTAAATTAGTTTAAGATTCATCAATTATCATAATTGGGGTTTCCATGATCTCACCTAAGTGGATCATACCTTAATCATGCACATTCATATGTATTGAAGGTATTTTACTTGAGTTTCAACCATAAATGGTACTTTCCCTCTCCTCTTACTAATAGATGGTGATTACATCACTCTAGATTAGGTTGGGTCAAGTTCTCATTGACTATCATAAGCCAAATCACCACTATCATGTGATTAGGGTTTGATTAAAACAAGGTATCATTTGATTGAACCCTTCAAGGGAAGTTTGGTAAAGTACACCATTGTTCACCATCATGGGTCAATCCATTAATCATTTAGTCCCTTAATGTCTTAGGGTACCATTAGGGTTTAGATTAGACCAACATTGAACCAATTACACCTTCAAACGATTAAGCATAATCATCCCTAAAAGTCTCCAAACGGTTTCAACCTTAAACCTCCAAACGGTCTTGAGACCATTCGGGGGCGTTGACTGTTTGGATAGTTTGACCTTCAAGACAGCATGGATCACTAAGACTGCATGGGTGTGTTGCCCGTTTGAGAAAGTTGACCTCCAAACCGTTTGAAGCTATGTGACTTGAAACTGTTTGATCTGAAACGATCTTGAGATCGATTGGTCCAAACGACCTTGAGATCGTTTGAGCCCAAACAGTCTCGAGACCGTTTGGCCTCAAACGGTATTGAGACCATTTGGATCCAAACGGTCTTGAGACCGTTTGGTCCAAATGGGCTCAAACCGCATGGACCTCAAAAGTGAATCAAAGATTATCATCGATTATGGTTATCCATGTTGAAGCCTTCAATTGGCCATAACCTTGTTAACAACTTGTAAATTAAGTCAATTGGGGTTAACCTTAATCAATTGGACACCAAATTGACCCTCAATTAGAAGCCAATTAGGGTTGAATCCAACTCAATTAAGGTTTTCAATCGGCTAGTCATCAATGTTCAACAATGTGAATCAAATTGAGATTGAACCCATCAATTGACATCCAATTGGGCCCAAACTTGGCCCAAACGGTCTTGAGATCGTTTGGAAATCCTCCAAACGGTCTTGATACCGTTTGCCCAAAGTTTCATCAAAATCTAAGTTAATTTGATAAGGGTTGAACCCTAATTAGGTCTAAAATCAACACTTTTATCAATTCATCAACCTATTGTGATTGGACCCTCAAACCATCAAATTTCCTTAACCCTAGACCTCCAAACTGTCTTGAGTTGTCACCAAACGGTCTTGAGACCGTTTGGATGAACCCCAAATGGTCTTGAGACCGTTTGGGCCCTTCAACCCAAAGTTGACCAAAATCTATCCTTGAAATCAGCAATTCAACCCGATTAGGGTTTAGGGGGTTGAAGTGCCTTCAACTTGTGATTGATTTGGAATTAGGTTATGATTCTTTGTAGATATTAATTCAACATGTTTCCAACAGACCACCAAACGGTCTTCCCTTGGTCAACCCTATCAAATGGTCTTGAGACCATTTGATTCTAAACGGTCTTGCAAGACCGCATGAGATCAAACGGTTTGAGACCGTTTGATTTCAAACGGTTTGCAAACCGTTTAGACCAAAGGGTCCAAGGTCATTTGATAAAGTTGCCTAGGAATTCACGCCCATCATCTTCAACCTCTGTTCAGGTCGGTTACTCCACGGATTGCTTGCAAAAGTGCAAGGAAGAATGGGGAAGAAGAAGAACTAAGTATAATTTGCAAGAACATAGATATGCATAATAAAGCAAGAAGTTTAGAGTTATAAAACCCACCTCAAACGTTGTTCCTAGAGCTCCAAGCTTCCAAGCTTCAAGCCTTTAATGGCGTCTTAAGCTCCACAGGTTGGTCAAAGAAGTTTCTTCAAGAAAAGGTTGGGGAAGGTCGGCTAGAACAAGAAACCTAAGTGAGATAACCATAAAACCAACCTTATACAAGGAATTCCTCCATGAATCCGAGCTAGAAGATGGTCTCTTCTCACCTTAGTACAAGTTGATCATCTCCTTGAGCTCCAGAGATATGCCTTGGTCGGTTGAGCAAGATGAGAAGTGAAGAAGAGAAGAGAATACATTTACTTGGTTTACAAAGGAAGATGCTTATATAGCTTAGGTTAGTTATCACCATAAGGACCTCTAGTTTATGAATTTCTCATCTAGGTCCCTCCTTCATTCTAAGGCACGTCCAAACCATCATAACTTAAGAAAAGCTCATCAAAACTCAAGATCTAAGGGTAAGGAAAGCCAACATACAACCTAAGGTACATATATGAAGGGTCTCCTTACTCATACTAAGTGATTTTACTACAAAGGTCATTCTTCTTATCTGATTATTCAATTGAAGCGCCCCTTTCATCATTCCTACTCTAAATGATGTCAAAAGTCATAAAAGATATTCTAGAAGGTGTATTTTACAAGTTGCACCCCACATTTTGGGTAATTGCACTTTACTCCAAAATTAGGGTTTTAAGCACAAGGATTGTTCCACAAGCTGCATCTTGATGCCCAAGCTTGGGAAATCCATCATACCTCATCATATTCACTAATATGAAGTCTCATCATCAGAGGAACATCTTAACCTGTGTAATTTTGTAAGTTAACCCCTCTATTTGGGAAATTTTCGCATAGTTCCCTGCATTACAAAACAATACTACAACTTTGTTTAAAAAGGGGCAAAATTGAAAGTGTATGTTCCTGAGGAACTTAATTACATGTCTAAAGATAATTACAAGTATTTAATTACATATTTAGACAAAACATCTAGGGTTAGTTTATAACCCAGGTCAGGGATGTTACAATGGGGCCAAGCAGTGGGCCTGGCCCCACCTTCTCGCTCCCTTTGTCATTTTAAAAAAAAATTGAATTTTCCAATTTTCCTATTAGTTATACTTAAATAATTCATAGAAATAAAATTCTAGGTCCAAAATTAAAAATAAAATATGTTCTGAACTCAAAAAAATACCCTCTATCTAATAAAAATAATTTTGATGCTTGATTTTGAGTTTTTTGAAAAAGTAATTTTGGGAAGGATTAAAATGATTAAAAATCACTACAAATAACCCTAAAAGTCCATAGAATGAGCAAAGCTGGTGTTTGTTCACAGGAAGTGAAGAACTCAAGCAAAGGGGTTCTCGATGTTAGTTACAAAGTTGACATGCCAGCTAATGTGAAAGCCTTTTGGCACCTCAATCAGCTTCTCCCAAGCCAAGTCGTAGTCAAAATCTGAAGGGGTTGAGCGTTCTGGAACATGAGCCCAATTGAAAATGTGGTTGAAGGCCTGTAGAGTGATGGAGTACTTTTTGTTGAAGAGGTGAAATTTGAATTTGCCTTTCTGCCATTCGCCTCCTAACCATTGCTTGGGGGCGACAAGAACTTCCAGTGATGCTAAGAACTCGAGGATGAGTTCTGGGTAAGTCTTCCGGTCACTGAAGAAAGGACTATATTCATCCATGAGTCGCTTCTAACACACCCACCGCATGTTGTCGGTGAATCCCGCTCACTCGATATGGGTGTGTCTCCATATCGTGTTGGTCCTATCAACCTCATATGTAGCTCTTCATAAACTTTCTTGATCTCCGAGGATGGAGGTTGGATGTGTGTTGGTTGAGGGACCAACTCTCCTTGCTCCACTGATGTAGAAGGGCCGATCCTTAGTGCCATGATGCAAACATAAGAAGGAGGATGTGGAAAGAGAGGCTTGGTGAAGATAGTTGGCTCGATGAAGATTGTAAGAGGCTCAGTGAAGATTGTAGGAACCCGTTGCATCTCTTCTCTGAGTTATAGGAGGAGTGGAGGAAGTGGTGTGGAGAAAATAGATTCACCACCCCTCCTTTTATAGCTGAATTGGGTAGAGTTGGTACTATTGACTTTTGTATCAGTAGTATCGAGTTTCAAGCACAAATCTATGGCTCGGATGTATCGAAGGCTGATGTTTGATGATGTCTCGAGAGAGGATCGCTCGGAGTCAGTGGTACCGAGTTCACGTCGGTAGTATCGATTGGAGTTGAGGATTGGTGCTACCGACTATGTGATGAAGACCATGTTTGTCGTTGAATCGAGCGTCATGTGTTGTACTACCGAATGGATTATTGGTAGTACCAAGTTGGCAATTCTGGCTCAATATTTTAGAATTTTTGTCTAGGTGTTTTGACCATGGGAGTGCCAGAAACTCGATAGTACCGACTCAAATGTCGATAATACCGAGTGCTTATTTGTTAAGCGCTCAAAAATCTCTAGAAACTCAGTAGTACCAATTGAGAGAGTTGATAGTATCGAGTCTTTCTTTCTTATACGGGGGACTTTTTGATGTAATCTTGATACTACCGACTTGGGGATTCGGTAGTACCAACCTGTTAAAAATCTGCACACTCCATAAACGAGTCAATGTACCTTTTTTCAAAAATAAGAATCAAAAGACAATTAAAATGTAAAATGAACATGAATAAAGATATATGAAGGTTGGGTTGCCACCCAACAAGCGCCATTGTTTAATGTCCTAGACTAGACGTTCCTAAGAGCAAAACTCTAATGGATTTCCATAAGTTGCACTTCTTCTATTCTCTACTCCACTTTCCCACCATAGTAGTACTTCGACCTTTGGCCATTAACAAGGAATGACCTAGTCCCATCTAAAATCATCACAGAACCATAGGGAAAACCTACTCATTCACAAATGCTCCACTCCATTTGGACCTCAATTTGCCCGAATGTAACTTAAGTCGAGAATTAAAAAGGAGAACCTTTTGTCCTAGAAGAAACACCCTATTCAAGATGTGCCTATCATGAATATTCTTTGTCCTCTCCTTATAAATCCTAGAGCTTTGATAAACATCCATCCTAAGCTCATCTAGTTCATTCAACTCTAACAGTCTTTTCCTACCCTCTTCATCCAATCCAAAATTTAGCTTTTTCAATGCCATTTCATCTTATGCTCAAGCTCTGCTGGTAAATGGCAAGCATGTCCATAAACCAACCTAAAAGGCGTCATCCATGTAGGTGATTTATAGGCCATCCTATATGCCCATAGGGCATCATTAAGCACAAAACTCCAATTTGTCCTATTAGTTGAGACTGTCCTTTCTAAGTTCTTCTTGACTTCTCTGTTGGACATCTCAACTTGGCCTTGTGTCTGTGGGTGGTAAGGAGTACCCACTCGGTGTTTCACCCCATATTTACTCAGTAAGGCTCTGAATTGCCTATTGGTGAAATGTGATCAATCATCACTAATGATTAGTTGGGGGACACAAAATCTACAGAAAATGTTATCCTTAACAAATCTACACACAACTTGAGCGTCATTGGTACGAGTTGGAATTACTTACACCCACTTAGATACATAGTCAACCGTAAGTAAAATGTAGAGATTAAAATTAGATGATACAAATGGGCCCATGAAATCAATGCCCCAAGGATTAAACACTTTAACCTCTTGAAACACGTTGAGTGGTATCTCATGAGGTAATTGTACATTGGTTATAGATCTAAATTTATCTACAACTAAGAGTAGCTAGATTTAAATAGCCTAAGTTGGAAGAGGTTTTAGAAATGTTACATGCACATTGACATGCATCACAATGATGAACAAAAGCATGTTCATCTTCAAATAGTGTTGGCCAATAAAACCCACTCTCTAAAACTTTGCCCACAGTCCTAGAGCTAGCACGATGCCCTCCTGTAGGTAAAGAATGGCAGTGTGACAAAATGCTCTCAACCTCACATTTAGGTACACACTTCCTCAAAAGTCCATGAATCGGGTCATCCCAGATGTAAAACCTCAATCAGTTGAAAAATATCTTCTTTTCTTGATACTCCCAATCTATAGGCATCTCTTTGCAGGCAAAATATTAACAATATCTGCAAACTAGGGATCTTTAGTCTTGATAGAAAAAACTTTTTCATCCAGAAAATACTCAAAAATAGGGATGTCTACATAGTTTTCTTTTACTCTTTCCAACATCCGATACCACAATTTCCACCCCCTTCTTGTCTTTAATTTCTATGTCAAATTCCTGTAAAAGTAAAATCCACCTATTCAGACGGGATGAAACCTATGGGGCGCGGGGGGTGAGGGGGGAAGCGGCGGAGGCAGCACAGGCGAGAGACAGATCCCGAGGATGACAAAGTTGGAAGAAAGTAGGGGGGTCGCGTGGATGAAACAGGAGGCAAGGGAGAAGCACCGATTGGGCAAACGACTGGCTTTTACATACCGGATATCGGTAAAGAGTTTCACGATGCAAGGAAACGGGCGGACCCTAGAGACGCAACAAGGAGGACAGAGGGCACCAGGGAAGACCACAGATGCTAGGAGCCAGACTGATGCTACCGCGAGTGGCGGAAATACGATCGCGACAGAGGGACGCAGGCAGAGGGAGATACAACACTACATACCTCGTTCAGCAAGGTCGTATCGGGCCAAAGTGTGCCTTACAACTATTAGGATGTGTGGTATTCTACCCAAAACCAATTGACAATGGATTAAGGGACCACACACTTTATAAGCCCAGGACCTTTCCCAGAGCTCAGCGGTGTGGGACAATTCTAACATCCCCCCTCAAGTGCAGCCACTTTTGTGTGCTTGCACTTCTTCTTTTTTTTAGGTAGGGTGTGGTCCTCACACTTGTCTCATGGGGTCCGCTCTGATACCAAATTAGGATGTGTGTTATTCTACCCAAAACCAATTGGCAATGGATGAAAGGACCACACACTTTATAAGCTCAGGACCTTTCCCAGAGCTTAGCGGTGTGGGACAATTCTTGTAACACCCCTGACCTGGGTTATACTTTAACCCTAGGTGTTTTGATTAAGAAAGATTATTAAATGTTTAATCTCATCTTGTGAAAGGTAATTATGGTTCAAGAGGAACTTATATTACAATTCTTATCCTTTTTGAACATTGTTGAAATCAATGTTTTGCCTGTTTTGGACTAAAGTGCAAATTACCCAATTTGAGGGGTTTAAGTGCAAATTGTGCATGATAATATGTTCCTCATGTGTTGAATCATCATGAGAGTAAATATGATGCTGAGGTATGGCTTATGGAAGCCTAAATACCAAGAAAGAGCTGATAAAGCAATGTATGTGCATGAAAACCTAGTTTTGGTGTAGTGTGCAATTTACCCAAAACCCAGGGTGTAATATGTAAATTACCACTTCAATAAGGTCCCTAATGTTTCTTGGCATCAAGTAGAGAAAAGAAAATGAGAGGGGCGCCTCATTTGAATTAAGTTGGAGGAGAGAGAATCTTGATATTAAAATAATCAAGATTTAATCCTAATTGAAACCCTAATTCAATTTAGTGTAAAAACAAATATAATAATTGAAGGGCCTTCAACCAAAAACGAGATGGTTGAATTTGCTCAAGTGTGAACACATTTTTGCCTTTTATAGGCCACGAAAATATCTCAAGCAAGTGGATAACCCACTCACCATTATTATAAAGAAAAGTAATATCCACTCAAATTGGAATATTATTATAATATGATCTAAGGTGCTTAATTTTCTTTTCTTTAAATTGAGGATAATTGAGAGGAATAAGAGGCAAATGGGATAGCCTCGTATCCAAGGAATGAAAGGGGGAAGAGGCGGCACCAATTTTGGAATTAAATGCATTTTTATAAGGCATTTTCTCTCTCATGGAATTGTTATAAAAGTACCTTTACCAAGCCAAAACAAAGGCTATTTCGGATTCTTTTCTTTCCCCTTGCTTGGAAAACGACTAAGGAGCTGTGGAGGAGCAGGAGGACGACCCCAACCTGTTGGTAAGGTCCTTGACCTTCGTTCTCCTTGATTCCATGGTGGAAATCAAAAATAAATCATTGATTTCTTCTTATTATTGATCTCCTCTTCAACCCTAGCCAACTTTTTCATCCAAAAGCTTGGGGACGAGCCTAGGGGGAGTTGAAAAAACTTCATCCACCATTTTTGACGTGAGCTTGGAGCTTTGAAGCTCAATTGGAGGCAGGTTTTATAACTTGAACCCTTAATATTGTTATTGCATTCAATTCCTTATCAAATGTTGATGCTTTCTTCATTTCCGAAATTTATTTTGGTTGATTGATGAAACCACCATGGAAATCACAGCAAATTTCGTGGTTTTGTAGCTTGAAGATGATGATGTCATCACAAGCACACACCTCAATTAATATATTAGGCAAACAATTTCAAAATTTGGGACCAATCGATTTCAAGGAAATTGGTTAAACGGTTTCAACAAATTGATTGAAACCAAACAGTTTCAAACTGTTTGGAGTGGTTAACCATTTGCAATGGTTGACCGTTTGAGGAAATATGCTGATGTAATTGGATATTGATCCAATGGGTTCAATTGGTTTGATCTTAATGGTTTCAATTGTGAATGATCCCTAGAATGCAAACCCTAATTGTTTATGGAAGCAATAACTCAGTATACTATGCCAAACATAGTTGTTTGTATTTGATCGGATGGTTGATGTAACCAAATCAAGTGGAGAGAATGATAGAAATGAATTCATACATGAGTATGATTCATATGGTGATTTAGGGTATGATCCTTAGTAAAGAGATCAAGAAACCCTAATTGAGAAGGTTAATGAACCCTAACCCTGATTTAGGGAAATTCTGAGTAAAACCCTAATCTAGGGTAATAGTGTAACCCTAATTAAGTGTAATAGTGTAACCCTAATTAAGGGTAATAGTGTAACCTTAATTAAGGGTAATGACTTGGGTAACTCTAATTTAAGGTAATGAAATGCCAAATCCTAATGGGATGAATAATGAATCCCTAATTTATGGGTAATTGAATGAAACCCTAATTGGGATGATTAGTGAAACCCTAATTGAGGGTGATTCCATGAGAAACCCTAATTGAGGGTGATTCCATGAGAAACCCTAATTGAGGATGATTCCATGTGAAACACTAATTGAGGGAGATGTCATATGAAACCTTAAACCTAACACATAGTAAAGCTATGTGAAACCCTAAATTTGGGCTATAGTGCATGGAATTCTAATCATGGGCAATATGATGAAAAATCATAACCCTAATGTCTTGGTAATGATATGAGTAAACCTTAATGATGAAATAATGGATAATACCCTATAACGATGAAATATCTCAAGTGTTTGACTATAGGCAACCTTATAATAAGCAATGCCTTAACTTGAGATGAGTCCATATCATTGAAGATAGTTGGACAATCCTTGTGTGTGATTTATGCACATCATGGTAAAGGTGATAGTTTGGTGGATGAAAGTATTAAGATGTGACATTCCTTATTATAATATAATTTAATAAACTCAAGTAAGATAGAAGTGATGAGGGAAGTAATACATTGATACATGATAGATATCACATTTAGCATTTCAGGGTTGATATACCTTGATACATCTCAAATCCAATATTTTTGGATAAGATACACAAGGAGAGTGTTATGTGAATTGTTACAATGAAATGTAATGAGTTTAACATACTTGATAAGTAAGCTAAAATGAGTATGATGTAATCATACCATGATAAGGATGAGAGATAAACTCATACCTTGTGTTGATGATCATTTAATGATAAATGATAAGAATATTAAATGTTTGGAATGTCGATGGATGCTCCTAGATGTATGGAACAATATATTAGGGTTGGATTGATAAAATGAACATGAAACCCTAATTGATGTGAATAGTAAACCCTAACCCTATGGAGGAAATAGTGTTGTTACTATTATATTACATGAGTTAATATGTCATTGTTGCCTAGTGAGAGGTGACAAGATGTTTAATGGCCTTGTGAGCCATATGGTTAGATGTTACCTAGTAAGATGTAACAAGATGTTTCATGGGCATGATTGATCCCTGAATGAGGTGTAATCCTCTTGTGTTGATAAGGGTTGATTCCCTGTGTTATTGTGAAAAGGATTTATATCCTGTGATAGTATGATGGTCTTAATGACTTTTGGGCATGGTTGAGCCCTGAATGAGGTGTATTCCTCTTATGTTGATAAGAGTTGATACCCTGTGATATTGTGAAAAGGATTTATTTCCTGTAATAATATGATGATTGGTGTAATCTCATGAATGGCAAGTGAATATTACCATGTGATGATGAGATGAGAAATTATGTTTCATATGTTTTATATCTTTTCAGGTTTTGATATTTATATGCTTGCTAGAAATGAATTAGGGTTTGTATGTCCACTTGTTTGATGCAGCCTTAATTCACCCAATTGGCATAACTAATCAAGTGCAACTCTAATCATGTAGTGCCCTGTGCCGTAGAACCATCTTCAGTGTCAGAACTTGCTCGATGGTGAAACGAGTATTCCTAAGGGAAACTCGGAGCGCATATTGTTGAATATGCAGGGGTGGCAGGTTGAGGATATATATACTTGTCATCCACAATTGCAGGTTATGGAGGATGGCTATGGTCATGCCTCAAATATTTTATGTGATTGAGGACAGCTGCGGTTGTACCTCGGATTAGAGGGTTTTGTATACCCTATTTTCTAGTGTCGTAACTTGTACCAAGTATGGACTAGTTGTTATCAGTTGACTATATGTCACTGTTGGCAGTTTGACTGGTATGTCACTGCAGTTTACTCGTACTGACCGAGGGGAAGAGATCTTAGGATACCGGCACTCCTAGATCTTGTACGGAACCGAATAGCCCTTCGTAGGGGTCGGTTGGACTTTGAATGGTACGATTCAAATTCCCCAGGGCATAATAAAAGATATAATACAGCCGCATAGCATATCTGTTTAGGGTTATACATGACGCTTCACATTGGATGATAACCCTTATTTATTCACTTTACATAAAGATGATGCTTAGTGCAACGAAGAGATAGTAATTATACTTATGTTGTGGATATGCATAAGACTGTAAATGTGTACATACAATAGTCATGCTTATGTTGATATTTTACTGCTACTGTTGATTATAATCATGATTCTAGATATCTCATGTTGATAGTTATGTTTCGCATGCTATCCATGCCTCTATAATTAGAAATACCTGGTAGAGGCTTAATGCCTGTAATTAGGGTTGATTAAAGTCCAATGCCTGGCTGTGTAATCAGGATTGGTATAGTCCAATGCCTGAAACATTTATACCTGATTGATATAGTTTAATGCTTGAATAAGACATGATGATATATATAATCACATGTCTGGCATAAGTGAATACATGTTTAGCAGATTGGCTAAGGCCAACAAATAGAAACAAGAATGAATCATGGGTGACACATCAGAATAATGAATGACATGAGCAAAGCTTGAGATGTTGAAAATGTATGGTAGATAAATGTTATACAGGTTCTTTCTATTCCTTATAAAGAGAATAGTTGAATTATTGTTCAATCATAGATATGTGTAATACTTTAAAAGATGAGAATGATCTAAATTGCTTATCCTCTGCTCAGTTTTATATTAATTAAACTACAATAATGATGTTTCTGGCGGAGAGTTATATCTCTCGCTGGGGCAATTTTCAATTGTCTCACCCCCGTGGGAACTAACATTTTTAGGTGGAGGAGTGCGAAAGAGTCTGAGAATAACTTGCAGAGGAAGAACATCAGCAACAATAGGGACAACAGTGACAACTCAGGTTGAGTGTGCTGTCTGTTGTGTTTTGTAGATAGAACTCCTATGTGTCGTCTCTGTACTCTCAGGTCCTCTGAGTTAGTACTTAGTGCTTTTAATTTATCGTTTTGAGATTTTGGCTTGATGCCTCGAGGTTATTATGATGTCTATGTTTAGTTTTTAACAAGGCAATTGATGTTGTAACCCTTGAGAAGAGATGGTATAAGATATATACTTATGAACCATGATGTAAATGTAATACATTGGTTCTTGTTGAAAGAGTTTTCCTATGATTGGGTATCTTTGAAAAAGGTTTTTAAATTTTTAGTGATTTTCTATAATCCGCTGCTTAGTGAACGCTTCCGCATTAGTTAATTATGTTTTGTGAGTTGGATGCTACAATTTAGTGGTATCAGAGCTCTAGGTTCGCTGAGTCTACAGAGACATAGGACTAAGGTAGTAGAGTCTGTTCTGGTATCATCCAGTGTATCTGATAATGTCTTCTGCTCATATAAGAGAAGAAGAACTTAAATATGACTGGGTCACATGAGGAGATTGCTGCTGAGTGCAGCAATGTTGCACCAAGAAGAGGTGCATGGGAGCAGGCAAGAGAGAGACAATTGCCTGAGAATCTCCTAGTTGATCCATCTATGATAAGAAAATCTTTCTTTAAGTATTACTATTGGAGAATTTAGGGCAACAGTAATGTATATAGTGGATCAAGCATTGGAACTGTAACCCAAATTACCAACCCCAGTGATGATGTTTTAGATATCAACATGATTTGTAATCAGCATCTGCAGGTTGAAGCAAAAGGAAATGATGAATTTCTGGACTTAAATTGAGTCTGTGCTCAACCTTAGCCTGTTGAATCAATCTTTGAGGCAGAGTTAGCCTGAGGCAGTGAATAATTCATGAATTATGACAAGTTAGACAAGATAATGTCATTCAAATATGTCATTTTATGAATTCCTGGATAGACTGAGAAAGGAATTGATTGAACTTTCCTTGATTACTCCTATGAGGACTTATGTTTTTCATAGTAAAACATTACAAATGTTTTATGTTGTTCTTACCTCCTTGAGAAATGATGAGGTACAGAAGAGATGCCTGAATGAAATTCAGAGATGTTAAGTCTTATGCTTGTGATAATATGAAAAGAAGAAATATGATAGTATACAAAGTGCATACCACTTAATCTCAGTATTTATATACCCTGGCCAGGTATACAACTATTGATGATAAAGTGGGTATGGAAACTATTAGATTGTTGTCTTTTTGATTGCTCTGATCAAGTAGTCATTCTGAGACAATCTAATGAGTATCATGAAATTAGAAATATGGAATGAATAAATGTGTCATATCCCATGCATAAGAAAGAGAAGTCTGAGATAATCTCAGATGAGTATGCTGTATGTGGAACTAAAAGTGTACTCCTCATAAGATAAGAATAAGAATGACGGAGATGAACCCTATTCAATAATGATGCCATCATAATAAAGATCTTTCCCATAATAAGGAAATGGGAAATGTGATGAGATCATGAGATAATCATAAACATGCTAGATAATAATAAAGAAAGGGATAATGACATGAAATCATCCTTACAAATTTCAATGCTAAAGGCAAGGAACCTAGGATGAGATAAAGAGTAAATGGTTCATGAATAGTTGAAAATACATAAATTAATAAGAGGAATATGAATCCTTGTTTTCTTTCCTTTTAGGGACATGGCAATCAAGTGGGTCTTAGGACACTTGATGTGCATAAGATAAATGTGTTCATGTGATGGATACTTAGAAAAGTATCAGTTATCTTGGACTTTGGTCCCAAGATGAGGACATATGAAACACATAATGTTCCAAGATGAAAGGAAGAGATATATATGATGTGTTTCCAATACATGTGATAGATACCAAGGTGAAAGATTATGGTATCTGAGAGATATCAGATGGGTTAGGTTGGCTACCTGGATTGGTCAACTGTGAAATTAGTCTGATTATAATAATATGAACATCATATGTTAGGGGTTTATGCTCTGCATAAACATGATACTAATAAAGAATGTATGATGCTTCTCTGAATAAGAAAAGTGTTATTTGACACAAAGTTGACTCTATAGTCAATGATGAGGGACATTGGGGCATGTGCCTTGTGTGTTGGTTCTATGAGAATTTTGTATGGAAACACTTGGTTCTTATCAAAGTTTTATTGTGTATCTATAATAAGGAGATGATATGTGAAGACTAGATAGTATGATGAATATTATACATCTGTCTTCCTTTATCTGGATTTTGAGGACGAAATCCTTGTTAGGGGTTTATAATTTGTAACACCCCTGACCTGGGTTATACTTTAACCCTAGGTGTTTTGATTAAGAAAGATGATTAAATGCTTAATCTCATCTTGTGAAAGGTAATTATGGTTCAAGAGGAACTTATATTACAATTCTTATCCTTTTTGAACATTGTTGAAATCAATGTTTTGCCTGTTTTGGACTAAAGTGCAAATTACCCAATTTGAGGGGTTTAAGTGCAAATTGTGCATGATAATATGTTCCTCATGTGTTGAATCATCATGAGAGTAAATATGATGCTGAGGTATGGCTTATGGAAGCCTAAATACCAAGAAAGAGCTGATAAAGCAATGTATGTGCATGAAAACCTAGTTTTGGTGTAGCGTGCAATTTACCCAAAACCCAGGGTGTAATATGTAAATTACCACCTTCACTAAGGTCCCTAATGTTTCTTGGAATCAAGTAGAGAAAAGAAAATGAGAGGGGCTCCTCATTTGAATTAAGTTGGAGGAGAGAGAATCTTGATATTAAAATAATCAAGATTTAATCCTAATTGAAACCCTAATTCAATTTAGTGTAAAAACAAATATAATAATTGAAGGGCCTTCAACCAAAAACGAGATGGTTGAATTTGCTCAAGTGTGAACACATTTGTTCCTTTTATAGGCCACGAAAATATCTCAAGCAAGTGGATAACCCACTCACCATTATTATAAAGAAAAGTAATATCCACTCAAATTGGAATATTATTATAATATGATCTAAGGTGCTTAATTTGCTTTTCTTTAAATTGAGGATAATTGAGAGGAATAAGAGGCAAATGGGATAGCCTCGTATCCAAGGAATGAAAGGGGGAAGAGGCGGCACCAATTTTGGAATTAAATGCATTTTTATAAGGCATTTTCTCTCTCATGGAATTTCTTATAAAAGTACCTTTACCAAGCCAAAACAAAGGCTATTTCGGATTCTTTTCTTTCCCCTTGCTTGGAAAACGACTAAGGAGCTGTGGAGGAGCAGGAGGACGACCCCAACCTGTTGGTAAGGTCCTTGACCTTCGTTCTCCTTGATTCCATGGTGGAAATCAAAAATAAATCATTGATTTCTTCTTATTATTGATCTCCTCTTCAACCCTAGCCAACTTTTTCATCCAAAAGCTTGGAGACGAGCCTAGGGGGAGTTGAAAAAACTTCATCCACCATTTTTGACGTGAGCTTGGAGCTTTGAAGCTCAATTGGAGGCGGGTTTTATAACTTGAACCCTTAATATTGTTATTGCATTCAATTCCTTATCAAATGTTGATGCTTTCTTCATTTCCGAAATTTATTTTGGTTGATTGATGAAACCACCATGGAAATCACAGAAAATTTCGTGGGTTTGTAGCTTGAAGATGATGATGTCATCACAAGCACACGCCTCAATTAATATCTTAGGCAAACAATTTCAAAATTTGGGACCAATCAATTTCAATGAAATTGGTTAAACGGTTTCAACAAATTGATTGAAACCAAACAGTTTCAAACTGTTTGGAGTGGTTAACCATTTGCAATGGTTGACCGTTTGAGGAAATATGCTGATGTAATTGGATATTGATCCAATGGGTTCAATTGGGTTGATCTTAATGGTTTCAATTGTGAATGATCCCTAGAATGCAAACCCTAATTGTTTATGGAAGCAATAACTCAGTATACTATGTCAAACATAGTTGTTTGTATTTGATCGGATGGTTGATGTAACCAAATCAAGTGGAGAGAATTATAGAAATGAATTCATACATGAGTATGATTCATATGGTGATTTAGGGTATGATCCTTAGTAAAGAGATCAAGAAACCCTAATTGAGAAGGTTAATGAACCCTAACCCTGATTTAGGGAAATTCTGAGTAAAACCCTAATCTAGGGTAATAGTGTAACCCTAATTAAGTGTAATAGTGTAACCCTAATTAAGGGTAATAGTGTAACCTTAATTAAGGGTAATGACTTGGGTAACTCTAATTTAAGGTAATGAAATGCCAAATCCTAATGGGATGAATAATGAATCCCTAATTTATGGGTAATTGAATGAAACCCTAATTGGGATGATTAGTGAAACCCTAATTGAGGGTGATTCCATGAGAAACCCTAATTGAGGGTGATTCCATGAGAAACCCTAATTGAGGATGATTCCATGTGAAACCCTAATTGAGGGAGATGTCATATGAAACCTTAAACCTAACACATAGTAAAGCTATGTGAAACCCTAAATTTGGGCTATAGTGCATGGAATTCTAATCATGGGCAATATGATGAAAAATCATAACCCTAATGTCTTGGTAATGATATGAGTAAACCTTAATGATGAAATAATGGATAATACCCTATAACGATGAAATATCTCAAGTTTTTGACTATAGGAAACCTTATAATAAGCAATGCCTTAACTTGAGATGAGTCCATATCATTGAAGATAGTTGGACAATCCTTGTGTGTGATTTATGCACATCATGGTAAAGGTGATAGTTTGGTGGATGAAAGTATTAAGATGTGACATTCCTTATTATAATATAATTTAATAAACTCAAGTAAGATAGAAGTGATAAGGGAAGTGATACATTGATACATGATAGATATCACATTTAGCATTTCAGGGTTGATATACCTTGATACATCTCAAATCCAATATTTTTGGATAAGATACACAAGGAGAGTGTTATGTAAATTGTTACAATGAAATGTAATGAGTTTAACATACTTGATAAGTAAGCTAAAATGAGTATGATGTAATCATACCATGATAAGGATGAGAGATAAACTCATACCTTGTGTTGATGATCATTTAATGATAAATGATAAGAATATTAAATGTTTGGAATGTCGATGGATGCTCCTAGATGTATGGAATAATATATTAGGGTTGGATTGATAAAATGAACATGAAACCCTAATTGATGTGAATAGTAAACCCTAACCCTATGGAGGAAATAGTGTTGTTACTATTATATTACATGAGTTAATATGTCATTGTTGCCTAGTGAGAGGTGACAAGATGTTTAATGGCCTTGTGAGCCATATGGTTAGATGTTACCTAGTAAGAGGTAACAAGATGTTTCATGGGCATGATTGATCCTTGAATGAGGTGTAATCCTCTTGTGTTGATAAGGGTTGATTCCCTGTGTTATTGTGAAAAGGATTTATATCCTGTAATAGTATGATGGTCTTAATGACTTTTGGGCATGGTTGAGCCCTGAATGAGGTGTATTCCTCTTATGTTGATAAGAGTTGATACCCTGTGATATTGTGAAAAGGATTTATATCCTGTAATAATATGATGATTGGTGTAATCTCATGAATGTCAAGTGAATATTACCATGTGATGATGAGATGAGAAATTATGTTTCATATGTTTTATATCTTTTCAGGTTTTGATATTTATATGCTTGCTAGAAATGAATTAGGGTTTGTATGTCCACTTGTTTGATGCAGCCTTAATTCACCCAATTGGCATAACTAATCAAGTGCAACTCTAATCATGTAGTGCCCTGTGCCGTAGAACCATCTTCAGTGTCAGAACTTGCTGGATGGTGAAACGAGTATTCCTAAGGGAAACTCAGAGCGCATATTGTTGAATATGCGGGGGTGGCAGGTTGAGGATATATATACTTGTCATCCACAATTGCAGGTTATGGAGGATGGCTATGGTCATGCCTCAAATATTTTATGTGATTGAGGACAGCTGCGGTTGTACCTCGGATTAGAGGGTTTTGTATACCCTATTTTCTAGTGTCGTAACTTGTACCAAGTACGGACTAGTTGTTATCAATTGACTATATGTCACTGTTGGCAGTTTGACTGGTATGTCACTGCAGTTTACTCGTACTGACCGAGGGGAAGAGATCTTAGGATACCGGCACTCCTAGATCTTGTACGGAACCGAATAGCCTTCGTAGGGGTCGATTGGACTTTGAATGGTACGATTCAAATTCCCCAGGGCATAATAAAAGATATAATACAGCCGTATAGCATATCTGTTTAGGGTTATACATGACGCTTCACATTGGATGATAACCCTTGTTTATTCTCTTTACATAAAGATGATGCTTAGTGCAACTAAGAGATAGTAATTATACTTATGTTATGGATATGCATAAGACTGTAAATGTGTACATACAATAGTCATGCTTATGTTGATATTTTACTGCTACTGTTGATTATAATCATGATTCTAGATATCTCATGTTGATAGTTATGTTTCGCATGCTATCCATGCCTCTATAATTAGAAATACCTGGCAGAGGCTTAATGCCTGTAATTAGGGTTGATTAAAGTCCAATGCCTGGCTGTGTAATCAGGATTGGTATAGTCCAATGCCTGAAACATTTATACCTGATTGATATAGTTTAATGCTTGAATAAGACATGATGATATATATAATCACATGTCTGGCATAAGTCAATACCTGTTTAGCAGATTGGCTAAGGCCAACAAATAGAAACAAGAATGAGTCATGGGTGACACATCAGAATAATGAATGACATGAGCAAAGCTTGAGATGTTGAAAATGTATGGTAGATAAATGTTATACAGGTTCTTTTTATTCCTTATAAAGAGAATAGTTGAATTATTGTTCAATCATAGATATGTGTAATACTTTAAAAGATGAGAATGATCTAAATTGTTTATCCTCTGCTCAGTTTTATATTAATTAAACTACAATAATGATGTTTCTGGTGGAGAGTTATATCTCTCGCTGGGGCAATTTTCAATTGTCTCACCCCCGTGGGAACTAACATTTTTAGGTGGAGGAGTGCGAAAGAGTCTGAGAATAACTTGCAGAGGAAGAACATCAGCAACAATAGGGACAACAGTGACAACTCAGGTTGAGTGTGCTGTCTGTTGTGTTTTGTAGATTGAACTCCTATGTGTCGTCTCTGTACTCTCAGGTCCTCTGAGTTAGTACTTAGTGCTTTTAATTTATCGTTTTGAGATTTTGGCTTGATGCCTCGAGGTTATTATGCTGTCTATGTTTAGCTTTTAACAAGGCAATTGATGTTGTAACCCTTGAGAAGAGATGGTATAAGATATATACTTATGAACCATGATGTAAATGTAATACATTGGTTCTTGTTGAAAGAGTTTTCCTATGATTGGGTATCTTTGAAGAAGGTTTTTAAATTTTTAGTGATTTTCTATAATCCGCTGCTTAGTGAACGCTTCCGCATTAGTTAATTATGTTTTGTGAGTTGGATGCTACAATTCTAACAACAACCTAAGCCATTTTGTGGACAAACTGTTCGAGGATACTTTTCCAGAGGAGGCTAACGGACGCAGACGGGATCCCGTCCCTATCCATAACGTCGAAAGCAGAGGACTCTTTAGTCAAGCCATGGAGGAGGTACGTGGTGTCTGCTGGGAACCGACATAGGGTACATGACCCTGAGGGACAAACTCAAGATGCTATGGCGGATCATTGGGCGGTTCAATATGTATGAGCTAGACATAGGGCATTTCGTGGTGCATCTATCCTGCCAACAGGACTATGAGACATCAATCACCGGCGGACCATGGAAGTTATTCGGTCAGAACCTGCTGGTCTGGGACTGGTATCCCACATTCAAACCGAAAGAAGAAACACCCGAACTGATTGTTACATGGGTACGTGTTCTAAATTTGCCTCTTCACTTGTACGTTCCAACCATATTTGAGTATATCGAATTGGCCTTGGGAAGACTGATCAAGGTGGATATACATACATCCAACCGATATCATAGCAAATTCGCGAGACTAGCTCTGCAAATAGACACCACGAAGCCATTTATTCCCACCATACTCATTAACAGAGTTGAATATGAAATTGTTTACGAGGGATTCCCTTGGGCCTGTGCCCGGTGTGGGGAAGAAGGACACATCTCCAAGGACTGTAGGTCAGAAGAAGATGATGACGCTGGACATTGCAAGGCCAATGAGCAGCAAACTACAAACCAATCAGCTGAGCAGTTTCAGGAAGCAGACGAGTGGTAAACACAAAAGAGAAGGAGTGGTAAGAAAGCGGGCGTGAAACAAAAGGGATCCAATGGAAATCACATTGTCGATGCAAACCGCTTTACTATGCTCGGAGAGGAAGACACTACTGACACTCCACAGAAAGAGAGATCCACTACAGACGAACAAACGGCACACAACCAGATACCTAGACGTAGCAGCAAGGTGTGGAAGAAGAAAGCGACCATCGAGCTAACTAAAACACGAGAGGCGCTAGAGGACATCACGAATATGCAAGTGGAAGGCTCGGCACAAAGTAACCATACGAAGGAAATGCATGAGGCAGTGAACCCAGAGGTGGACGAGGTGGTAGAAGTTTTCAACGTGGAGCTTGCAGATAACCCGATCGTCACAGGAGAACCTTTACAGAAGCAGGCAGAGGATACATTGCCACCCAAGATTGCTGAAGTTTATGATGCCATAGCGACATTAGATATTACAGATGGTAGAAGGCCTAAAGGAAAATCAGCTAAAATGAAGAGGAAAGGCAGAGTCCGTCAGACCTTTCCAAATGAGATCCCACGCAGAAACACCAGGAGTGCACAAAAGGCGGGTCATAACAGTGAGGACCTGAAAAATCCCGATGAGGAGGAGGTCCAAATGGTGGAAGGAGATATTGATGATGACAAGGAGAATCAAGCACCCCATACCAGTGCTTAAGTTTAATAAGCAGACAGTACACCGTACACTCCCAGTTTAATATTGGACATAATGTGCTGGAACATCAAAGGGATTGCTAGAGCAGAGAGCAAAAGGGTACTCAAAGAACACATCACTCAGTACAAGACCAAGGTAATTGGCATTCTAGAAACCCCAGATTAGCGGGGAAAAAGCCACAAAGACGATTAAGAGTCTTGGACTCTCACACTCATTTAGAGCGGAAGCACGCGACTTCTCAGGCGGCATCTGGGTCTGTTGGAGAACGAGACTGCAGGATTGACATTGTGAATTATCACAGGCAATTCATTACCTACTGCTTGAACCGGGAAATGATGATCACGTTTACTTATGCTAGCTCCCACATCAGTACAAGAACCCTCCTGTGGAAACACTTCATTAAGATGGGGAGGAGCTATAATCTAACCTGGATAGCCCTCGGGGACTTTAATACCACTACAAATCCAGAAGATCGAAGTGGATCAAGGCACTATAATTACGCCGAGGCAAGGGTGTTCCATGAGACCCTACTGAAGGCTGGCTTAATGGACCTGGGTTTCTCAGGGCCTAGATTCACGTTTAAGAGAGGCACACTACAGCAACAGCTCGACCGGGCGGTGGCGAATGAACAATTTATACGTGAGTTCTGTCAATTCATTGTAATTCATCTGCCTCGCATGCCATCTGACCATTGTCCACTCCTCGTGAAATCGTCTGAGAAGAAGTCTAGCAAGTACCGTTTCGTAGCGAAAGAAGCATGGGCGCATGGCAGTGCTTTCAAGGAACTTCTGCACTCGAAATGGCAAAATAACAGTGAGTTCAATGCAGCGCTTAGGCACGCAATGGAGGATATTATTCGCTGGGACCGGGATGCTATGCAAAATATGAAGAAGAAAAAGAACCGTCTCTTATGCAACATTAGCAACCTGGAGAAAGATCTCGCCCAATCGTACAGCTCCATTACTGATGAGTTGTACATTAATATGCAGGCTGAACCGACATCCTTAAAACTGAAGAAGAGGAGCTCAGACAAAAAAGCCACCTGAATTGGTTAAAGAATGGTGATGTGAATTCAAAATACTACCACGCCTACATTAATCAACGGAAAAGGTTCAATATCGTTTCTAAACTAAAAAATGAGGAGGGTACATGGATATCTGACAAGACTGAGCTAGCTCGAGAGTCTGGTGCAGAACCATTTCCAGCGGCTACTGACGGAAACGGTCAGCACACGAAGGGGACCTATTTCAAAAATTACTGGATTATTTATGCAACTCAACCAAGACCAGCGAAGACGAGTTGCAACAGCACTAAGTGAAGCCGAAACACTTACCATACTTGAAAGTATGAATCCATAAAAGGCAGCTGGGCCGAATGGAATCAATGGACTTTTCCTACTCAAAAACTGGTTGCTTGTCAAAGGAACAATGATGAATACTTTAACCAATGCGCTAGCTGGGCATGCATTGAGTACTGATCTGTGTAGCTCTACAATCATCCTGATTCCCAAAGTATCCAACCCCGAATCCTACAAGAAACTACGACCTATCTCTCTAAACAACATCTGCCTTAAACTTGCTTCCCAAATAGTCATAGAGCGGCTGAAAGGATATATTCCGACATGGATAGGACCATCCCAAAGTAGCTTTGTGCCAGGCAGACGTATCACAGATAATATAGCTATGACATAGGAGGTCATTCACTTGATGAAGAGGAAGAAGGGGGAAAAGTACATGGCCATCAAAATAGACCTATCGAAAGCTTATGATAGGCTATCTTGGGAATTTAAAAGAAACACCCTACGGAAGCTTGATCTACCTTTGAACATTGCTAACTACACCATGAACTCGATTACTACGGGCGAGTGTTCAGTCCTATGGAATGGATCCCTTACAAAGGTGTTTAAAGCTAGTAGGGGATTATGCCAAGGTGACCCCTTGTCTCCCTATATCTTCATTTTCTGCATTGAAAGATTGAGCCAAATGATTAAAGACCTTGTTAGCAAGAAAGAATGGATCTCTGTAACCATTGGAAGAAGTGGTATCAAGATATCTCACCAGTGTTTTGCAGACGACTTAATCCTGTTCAGTAGAGCTTCTGGCAAACAAATGAGGACAATTAAACAATGCTTTAAGAAGTTCGAAGAGGCGTCGGGCCAATCCATCTCTATTAAGAAAACACATATCTTTTTCTCCACGAGTGTCCCTAGAAGCACAAGAAGAAGGGTGATAGGAATTGGCTCCTTTAAAGAAATGGATGACCTAGGGAGATACCTAGGGGTCCTCATCATCCACTCAAAAGTCAATAAATGCATGTATGTTGATATCCTGAACAAAATCGATGGTCGTATCAACATGCCTATCAACATCTGTGATACGACCATCGATTTTGAATCAACATCTCCAAATGTACCGGCATGCTATCAACATGTTGATACGACCATCGATTTGAAGGATGAGAATGAAGGTCGTATCAACATGTCTATACAAAATCGATGGTCGTATCAACATGTTGGTACATTTGGAGATGCAGAAATCAACACATCTTTGAAAAGAATAACAAGCCCACCGAGCATATCATTCTTTACATCACCATGGAGGCAGCTGCGACTGTGAAGGTATGGCGGAAAGATGTGACCCAATACACTAGAAAGCCTGCCAAGCAATGAGAGGAAACCTAGAAATTCCCAACTGCGGGGAGGCTGAAAATGAATGTGGATGCTACTATTATACGTAGGAAGTGTGCTGCAACACTGATTGTCTGAGATGAGGGCGGCAACTGGTTGTTTGGATTTAGGACGTCATCAATAATTACATCAACATTTCATGCGGAACTACTGACCTTACACCTCACACTGCAAGAGGCTGGTGAGTTGAAGCTAGGAGACATGGACATTGAATCTGATTGTAAGCAGACTGTGATAGCCTTGCATGCTAAACTTGTTGAGAACCCAAAGTATGTCTGTATTATCCATGATTGCCAACAGTATCTTGCTAACAATGTGAATTGAACGTTAACATATGTTTAGAGGACATGCAACAGAGAAGCGGATGGACTTGCTAAATACCATATCAGAAACAAAAGAGTGTCGTTTCACTATACCAGACCACCAGAGCCAATCTACAAATGGTTGGAAAGTGATAAGTGTAATGGTAGTAGTACTACCATGTTTATTTTGCAATCAAAACCTTATATGTTTAATTCTTCAAATTTTCCTACAGGAGGAGAGCGGGATGAATAAGAAGATCTCCTGACTTAATAAAAAAATCCACCTATTCAGTCTATGTTTTACATCTTTATTTTGTAAGAGGTATTTGATGGAAACATGGTCGGTCCAAACAATCACCCTCGCCCCAACTAGGTATTGGTAGAATTTCTCAAATGCAAAAACAACCGCTAAGAGTTCTTTTTTCTGTGGTTGTATAATTAAGTTGCACATCATTCAAGGTTTTGGACACATAATATATAATTGTAGGACCTTTATCTTTGTGTTGACCCAACATAGATCCCACTACATAATCTGATGTGTCACACATCACCTCAAACAGTAGGCTCCAATCAGGAGCCTGCACAATAGGTGCAGAGATAAGCTTCTCCTTTAGTACTTCAACGACATTCAAGCATCGATCATCCAAAGAAAATTCATCATCTTTTTTCAATAGTTCTGACAAAGGTTTAGCAATTTTAGAAAAATATTTGTTAAAATGACGGTAATACCCATCATGTCCCAAAAAGCTCCTTACTCCCTTCATCGATGTCGGTGGAGGTAGCTTGGAGATAACTTCAATCTTAACTGGGTCTACTTCTATACCCTGGTTGGACACCTTGTGTCCAAGCACTTTGCCCTCACACACCATCATATGACACTTCTCCCAATTCAAGACTAAGTGAGTTTCCTCACACCTTTGTAAAACATTGTCCAAATTGTACAGGAAATCACTGAATGACTCCCCATACATTAAAATATCATCCACGAACACCTCCAATCACTTCTCTACCATATTAGAGAAGATGGCAAGCATACAACGTTGGAAGGTGTAACGACCCCGTCTCCCGGTAACCACCACTTAAGGGAGACCAAGAGATCAGAGCCGTTAGCCCAATAAACCAGATCAAAGGTTCAACAAATAATCAATAATAATTATGAAATTATACTATCTAAACTGAAATTTGGTATTAAAATAAAACTTTGCTTACCTTTTAAAATAGTTTGGAAATCTATCTATCCACAACTTGAATTACTCTATCTAATCCTCCTTGCACTTTATTTCTCAGTTTCACGATGTTTCACTTTACTGTTTGTGCTTTTTAGGATTACACCTAAAACGTCGACAAACAAAACGTCGTTCAGCATATCGAAATATGCCGGTATGTGGAGGCAACAAAAATCTCACAAATATGGATAACAATTTAAATATCACAATTAAGATATTTAGCAAGCCAATTTACATTTTCCATGTGACATTCCCCACCGCTTTTGCCCTAACCATGGAATTACTCCCTTTAGAGTTTCTCTTTTGCCATTGACTTAAGGCCACCTTCTCAATCCCGAGCTTGGTGCCTGTGAGTCACCACTTATGGTGCCCATTAGTCACGCAACATAGACCACCTTCTCAATTTCGATCTTGGTGTCTATGGGTCACCACTTACGGGCCCCATTGGTCTTCCCTCCTGGGCTTGACCTCATTGCATCATCCATCAGGGTGGCATGTAGGTGCGGGAATACACATTTATATTAAGTTGTGATAATCATAGTGACTTTATAATTGCAATATGAACATTCAACGGTTTAGTTTCATTCAATGTGATTAACCATCTGGAAAATCCTCGAGAAACTAAGGTGGTTATTCATAATTAACCACATACCTGTACATGCAGATTTGAGACAAAATAGTCCAATCAATCGAGACATCCAATCAAGCAAGTACAAGAATCCTGAAATCACATTCAATTTCTTTTATCAAAATCTATCCAAACCATCTTGCTACTTATGGTTTCCATTCCTTTTTAGGGTTTACTTTACAATTAGGGTTTTACTTCACGTTACTCTTTTAAACCCTAATTTTCTCATCTATCCTTCACAAAAGATAATTAAGGTTATCCTTTAACACATTTAACCTTAATTTCGGATTAAAGAACAATTAACCATCAATTAAGTTCATTAAGCCTCTTTTCCATTAAAGCTATTTTTATCCTTTTAATCCATGACAAGATCATTATGCTCATTTATCATCAATTCATAGTTCATTATGGTCTAATTCACATATGAACGTTATTTATCATTAATTCTACCTTTTATCCACTAGAAAACCCTAATTTCTACATTAAGGGTAGTTATCCACAATTAGGAACTGTTATAATCGAAATATCTTAGAATCATCATATCTTAACTTTATTCACGATTTTGAATAATTAAAGCCATTAAGAGTCATACTTACTAATATTAGGGTTTCAAGGCCCATTAAAGAATATTTATGCATGTGAATTTCTAAATTAACCAATTATGTGCAAAGTTCATCCTTTTTGTTCTTAATGTTCCATTTCATGATTAACAGGCTCATATCATCTTTAATCATCCATTAAACCCTTCTAAATATATTAATCATATCAAACTAGGGTTTCTTAACCTTTAATTCATTGAAGTTAATAACTTCCATTACTTTTCGAATTTCAATTAGAATTAGGATTCAAATATATTTTTATTGCATTCCTTGAGTTCTCCTAAACAAAATTCATGTATAATGTGCATCCATCTGAGCTACGGTTAAATAGATATGAATTTTTCGAAATTACTTACTTTCGGCCAATCAGAACGCGCCAAGTGTCCTTTCCATGCAATGTATCTTGGCTTGCTTGAAAACATAACGAAATTACCATGCTACCCTCATTAAGTTAGCTAGTGCTTTTGCTCGTGGAGGGGCATAACCGTCCAAAGGGCCCTCGTCATCTTCTTCCTTGGGCCTACGGCCTGCTGCCGCTCTAGCAACAGTTGGGCGTGGCTTCTCTCCTCCCTTGGACCCCGATGGCCATCAGGGATGGCTCTCCCACCTTTGTCGTGCCTCTGCGCACGCGGGGGTGCTATTGGGTCATGGCCATGATGGTCGAGAGAAAGCTTAGCAGGTCTGCAACCATGGTGGACCTGCAGCCAACCTGCGGTTGTTGCGGGAGTGCCGGAGCACGGGGATGATGGCCGCATCCTTCTCCGGGGACGTGGGGACATCCAACATCCATCAAGATTGTTTAATAGCTCCTCATGGTTCCATGACCATGCTACTCTTCCATACTAGGGTTTTGAACAAAGAAGAAGAAGAAGAAGAGGGAGAGAGACGTGGGATTATCTTGGGCTTGGGCTAAGGCTCCTACCCTTATATAGGGGAGGATAGCAGTGCCCTAGGATGTTCATCCAAGAGAAAACAAGTTCTCTCCCATTAGGAATCCTATTCCTTCCATGAGAAGTAATCTTCTCTCTCCTACTTATTTCCTTGTGTATCCATATGCTTTGGTTATTAGGAAATCCGAGAATTATCTCTTTTAATCTCATTGTGCTTGGTTTTTAACCCATTGGCACGAAAATTATATTTCCCTAAGTAGAAAATACTTCCTTCTTAACAATACCACATAATCCATTAATAATGTATTCACATTATCATCTTATTTTCTATTATTGGTATTTTCTCTTTATTTTTCTTCATTGGGGCTCCTTTTAACATTAGAAATCTTTTTGGATACGAAATTCCACCAAGGATAACTCAATTATACCTCTTTCCACTTATTTTCCACTTTTTATCATTGTTTTCAATTTCTTTCTTAATAACGAAATATTTAATTGATCTTTTCTTTTCCTTGTTGCATTATCTTTGCAACTTTGGACTCCTTGGAACACAAGGAATCCAAGAGGAAAAAAATCCTTCTTTGGATTTGCCTTCTAGAGGTTTCTACATTTTTCTTTTATGTATTTTCTTATTTACTCAATAATGGAGTTTCTTTTGCCTTTTCCTTGTTATTGGACCCAATAGCCAACAAAGCCCACAAAACAACCAACAAGGCTATTGTAAACGAAACTCATTTATTCAAAACAAATTATATCATCATTTGTTCCAATATCTTTATTATGAGAAATTACATTTCTCTCCAAATGAACCCAAAAATTGGGGTTGTAACATCCTTCCCCTCTTATAGGAATTTTTCCATCAAAATTCCAACAAGTGAACAAACAAACAGGATAATCCTTTCGTATGTCCATCATGGCTCCCATGTGGCCTCACCCTTTCCATGGTGCTTCCCAAGAACCATCATCATCTCATATTCTTCCATCTGAGTTCTTTCTTACCGTGGTATATCGTACCCTCATAGGTGACTGAGGACATTTCAGCCTCTCAAAAGATAAATTGGTTTAGGGCTCAGCACATGGCTTGGGTACCTCACATAGTGTTCTAGATCGGACTCATGTAACACATTATACATCATGTGATCCTGAGGGGTAAGGCTAAACACAACCATCTCCACCAATCCATCTCAAATGGACCCATATATCGGGGACTCAACTTTCTCAGTTGTAACTTAGAGGGGTCAGATTTCCACATCACATATTCTCCCACAGTGAACTGCATGTCAGTCTGCTTTGCATCAGCTCACGACTCATGCCGCCCCTGGGCTGTCTCTCAGCCATTGGACGATCAAAGCAACTTCATTTGCACACACTGTGGCTCCTTTCTGGCCTTTATGAGGCCTCCTTCACCAACATCATCTTGATGAAGTGGTGGTCGACACAACCTCCCTATGTAACTTTTTGCATCCCGATAAAGGCTATGGTGGTTAACATTACACTACTACAGAAACATCATTCAATGTCGCTTTTCTAGGCGTCAATTATTTAACAAAATCGACGCCTTTAATATTCAACGTCGGATATATAGGAACCCTGACGTCTATATTTGAAGACCAACAAGACATGAATACCGCTCTGTATTCAGCGTCGGCTGGGTAAAACAAACCGACGCCTAAAATCGCCCGCGAAATCCAAATTTCGAGCGAAACTTTTGTTGGTTAAATTGGACATTATTATAATCTCTTTGTTTTGATGATGACAAACATTTCATTCTTGTGGTTTTAACGTGCTATTTGAGTATTTCAGGAACAAGCATATAAGGTGGTGGATAACAAAGACTTGGAAGAACAATTTGATAAAATCGCTTTATTTTCATGATTGTAATCAAATGTAAATGCTTATACAAGTATATAATGTACAAGTAATTAGATATCATGTAAATCAAGAGTTTAGATCTTCCCTATCCACTCACAACACTTAGATAGGTCATTCCCCAAGATAGTATCACAATTGCACATTGATACACACACTTAGTAAATGAATACATTGAGTCAGTAATATTCTCGGTTGACAAATCGTCGATCGAGAAAATATCGGTTGACAAAAACTTCGATCGAGAAACTCTCATTCGACAAAATCTTCGATCGAGAATAGACCCTACTAGCCGTTAGACTCAGCAGACAAAGTGGTTGGGAGTTGGAAATGAACGTTGTAAACACTTTCTCCAGGAAGTCCCTCGGTCGACAAATCTTCGACCGAGAAGGATTCTCGGTCGACAAATCTTAGACTGAGAAGGATTCTCGGTCGACAAATCTTCGACCGAGAAGAGTTCTGTCTGCACTTTTCAGGGTCAATTAACTAGCCGTTGCAAATGCAATTAGTGGACACATAACGGCTAGTTGAGCACTAAGAACCCCCTAGAAAGTGTCTAGAACGTCCTTAAGCACTTGTAGGCCATTTCTATAAATAGGACATGCCTTAGGACACCTAAACTCACAAATTCTACACTTGAGCAATCTTTGAGCATACACTTGCATTGGCAACCTATTTTAGCAATTGAGCAATACTTGCAATTGGCTATTCTTCACCTTGCTCTAAATTTGTGTCCTATAGGCTAGTATCTCCTATCCACAACAATCACACTTCCATATACATTGGTTAGGAGATCTACACGCTTGATATAGGCAAATCAAGCCTTGTGCTTTAAAGGTTAAGTGTAATTTTCATTTTCCTTCTTGTTCCTTTTATCCTTTGTATTCTCCTTGCTACTCCTAGGGTTGGAGGCTGCGGATTGGAGAAGGTTCTTTTCGGTGGAGAAGGTGGACTTCAGACTACTTCAAGAAGGTTGTTGCAACGGGAAGCTACTTCAAGAGGAAGGCTACTTCAAGGGGGGGCTTGAAGTTACTTCAAGAAGGCTGCTTCAAGGTTGGTGCAACTACTTCTAGGTGAAGGCTGTCTGAAGGGTTTGGTGAAAGAATTGTAATTTTATGTAAAGTTCTTGCAAGGTAATAAAATTTGATTCTTTTAAAATCCCGGTTGGGTAAGCAACCGGGTAGAGGACTGACTTCCTTAGTATTTTCTAAGGTTGGAACCACTCTAAATCCTTGTCCCCTTATCCAATTTGTGGGAATACGTTGGATAATGGCATATATTAGACACATACGAAAAATAGGAACTTCAGACTTATTGGCTCTAGGATGTATGTTTGTTGAAACAATAAGGTTTACAATCCTAGCAGCTGGTTTGAGATTTATAGCATAGTATGTGCCTCTATCTTCGTGACAGGTTGTATTGGATTGAAAAATGGTCCTTTTGATGTCACTAAGACTAATGGTATGGTCATCTTGGGTAAATTGATTAAGTGGGTTTCCAGAGGTAAGGTCAAGGGTGTCTTGATATTCATCTATGTTAATATCTAGCATGTCAAGAATATCCCCTTCAGTAAATCGGAAGCTATGCCCATTGACCATAGTATAGAACAAGATGGTTTCATTTTCAGAGTGGGAGATGAGGTTAGCATAGAATTCATTCACTACCTTGATGGAATAGGAAGGGAAAGAAGGGTTGATGAATTCTTTTAACTTTTGCACCTCGAAGAGGTCCTCCAAGTCGACGATGTTGAGGAAGTCCATAACTTCAACTGGTCGTCGTGGGAGAGGAGCTTTGGAGGAGAGCCGTAGGTACCGATCACCAGCATCGCCGTCGACGAAGGCAATGTCGTTGATGATCGTCAATGGTGGAGTAGCCTCCCTTTGTTTCCTGCCAGCGACCTTCTTCTTTCCACAAGCAGAGGATGATGCCATTGTGTTGCTTGAAAGTGGAGAAGAAGCAAGGAAGTCTTGGGGATGAGGATGCTAAAGATTTGCACAAGAATTAACTAGGAAGAGCCTATGGAAACAAGAATAAGAAGGTGTGAAGAAATGACCCGTTTTTGCTCCTTTTATAGCAATCCAGTGACCGGGTCGGTCGACAATTTGTCGACCGAGCGTCCGCAACGGTCATATTCCAGACGCGCCACTTCGGCCGTCCAACGGTCGGCCGTTAACGGTAACGGTCGGATTGCAACGGTCATTTTCCAACGGCTCTTTCTCGGTCGAGCAATCGTCGACCGACATTGTCTCGGTCGAAGAATTGTCGACCGGAAGTGTGTCCAATGCTAGGTCTGTCTTGATTCTGTCGGTCGAGAGAGGTGGGCAGACCGAGAGGTTTTCGGTCAAAGATTTGTCGACCGACAGACTTACTGGGTACGAATTTTTAAGCTTATTTTTAATGCAAATGATAAACTGAATTTGTAGAGCATATATATTTTCTAAGGGAGTAATATTGAAACAATTTTGTGATCATAAATTGATTTTGCTTTTAATCACAATAAAATGATATTCAAATAATTATTGTGTCAAAACTTATTTTAGGTCGATTTTGACTACGTCCACAGCGCCCCTTGGTCAAATTTCATTTTAGCCAAGAGGCAAGTTTGCAGATTTTCAAATTGAACATATCGAGTATAATATCTGCATAAAATTTGATTGAGTATCAAGTTGAAGCATACTACTTGATATAAGTCTTAAATGAAGGCTCAATTAATATCTCAATTCTTCAAAGATACTAATTTAGAGATTTTGTCTTTATGTGGTGCAAGCAATAGTATATAACCAATAAATCATTTTGCTTGCCGAATATTATCATGGATCCATTCATACAAAATATTGAAAATATATCCATGATGTAATGATAACAGCATATAATTCCATCACATGATCATGTGAAAATAGAAATTTTCTTTTTATTTTAGCTAAGCATAATTTCAGTTAAATCATTTATGAAATAAACTAATATTAATCTCATTTGTAGGGATGATTTTCCATTCATCAATCACAAATAGATAGCAATTTCATTTATTTTCAAAGAAATTCAGCAATTTTGCAACAGACTGGAAATCAGTGTCATGCTCGGTCGACAATTTCTCGACCGACAGTGTCTCGGTCGACAGTCTCTCGACCGACAATATTTCTGGAACTGTTAATTGCTTCCAAATAAAACATAACTATGCAAGTTAAATAATTAGATACTTAAATTTATTTGTTATCCCATTATGTTGAGTTGAGATAGACGTAGAAATATGCAACTAAGGTTCTTGGTCATATCTCAACTTGATTCTGTTCATTTAGTTTGGAGGTTTTGGAACCCAAACTAACTCGACATCTTTTCTCTTGTAAGGGCATGAAAAAGAATAGTGACCAAGGCGCAAACAATAATGACAGCATATCGAGTCAACCTCATATCTTTTTCTGTGGTTGTGTTTTGTGTTGTCCTTGGGTGAAGATGTTCCTTTAGGTACATATATAGAACTCTTTGAGCTTTGTGACTTTCTCCAACTAGGTTGTTGATAGGATTTCCCTTTAGGCTTGTAACCTAGTACTCTTCTCCCAATTTGATGATAGGAATTATCTAAGATTTGATCAAGAATGCCATTATTATTCAAATTACTAACTTTTTGTGGTAACTTGGGAATCTCTTCCATTCTCTTCTTGATATCTAGTTTTGCTTGATCTAGATTAGATGACAATGAATTTTTTTCTTTGACAATAGAATCATAATCTAGATGGTTGCATAAAATGGGTTGTTTTTGAAGATCATTTACTTGACTTTGCAAATTATTTTTCTCTAAAGAAAGTAGATTACAATTTGCCTCTATAGATTTTATCTCAATATCATGATCTTCAATGATCTTTTTAAGATCTTCGTTTTCGGATGTAATAGCAAGAAGCTTAGCATGTAATTCATCATTTGCTTTATTAGATTTCTTTAATTTCTTCTTGCATTCAACATATTTAATATGTGTTTCTTCAAGGCTAGCAACTAGTTCTTCTTTAGATAAATCAAAAAGACTTACCTCTTCTTCTTCTTCCTCGCTAGTTGTAGCAATGAGACAGTCTTTGTTCTCATCTTCTTTCTTTGATCTCCATGGGCATCTAGTTGTTGTGTGGCTTGTTCCTAAGCACCAATTGCAACATGTTGTAGTTTTGTCCAAGCAACACCTTTTGTTGTGATTGTAATCACCATTACCCTCCATTCTTCAAGACCTGGTTAGGGTTCCTTGAAGCCTGCTCTGATACCAATTGAAAAACACTAGAGGGGGGTGAATAGAGTTTTTAAATAATTTTAACAATTTATTGAACTCAAACAACCACAATTGAAATTAGAAGAAGGAGACAGGTGTTTAGAGTGGTTCCAACTTTAGCAACTACTAAAGTTGTCAGTCCACTACCCGGTTTCTTACCCAACTGGGATTTTGAAAGTATTTATTTTATTACCTTCCCAAGGATTTATACAAAATACAATACTTTCCTTTACACCCTTTGAACAGCCTTCACTTGAAGTAGGTGCACCAGCTTTGAGGTAGCCTTCTTGAAGTAACTCCAAGCTCCCCCTTGAAGTAGCCTTCCTCTCTAGAAGTAACCTCCCGTTGCACCAGCCTTCTGAAGTAGGTCAAAGTCACCTTCTTCACCAAGAAGAACTCCACCCTCTCCAATCAGCAGCCTCCAACCTAGGAGTAGCAAGGAGAGTACAAACGGTAAAAGAGAACAAGAAAGAAAAAGGAAATTACAACTTATCCTTTGTAGCCCAAGGCTTGATTTGCCTAGATCAAGCGTATAGATCTCCTAACCAAGTGTGTGGACTTCTGATTGCAGTGGGTAGGAGATACTAGCCTATAGGACACGAATTATGAGCTAAGGAATGAAATGGCCAATTGTCACAATGCTCAAATTTCTTCACAAACAGATTGCTCAAAGTATGCTCAAGGATTTCTCAAGTGTAGCAAGTATATTTGAGTGTCCTATGGCTTGTCCTATTTATAGGAATGGCCTAAGGATTCTTAAGGACGTTCTAGACAACTTCTAGGGGTTTCTAAGTGCTTAACTAGCCGTTAGGTACAAAGTTGTTGCTTTAACAATGGCTAATTAATTAATTCTGCAGTTGCTGTCAGAGACCATCTCGGTCGAGGAATGGTCGACGAGACACCTACTCGGTCGTACAATTGTCGACCGACAGGCACTCTGGAACAAGTGATTTGCAACATCTTTCTCCAACTGCCAACTAACTTGTCTGTTGTGTCTAACGACTACTTTGGATCTTTCTCGGTCGAGAAGATTGTCGACCGAGAGTGTCTCGGTCGAGGAGTTTGTCGACCGAGATTGATCCTGTTTCAATGTTTCAATTTAGGCACTAACTATATGTATGAGTGTGCAAATGTGATCTTATTTGAAGGGAATGACTTAACTAAATGTGGTGTTTAGTTAGGGAGAATCTAACGCTTGATTTACATGCAATCTAAGTACTTGTACATTATATATTTGTACAAGTTTTTACAAAGCGATTACATTGCATGAAAACATAAACATATAAGCATATGGATTTCCCTAGTTGCTTTGTCATCCACCTTTAATCCTGTACACTCAAGTAGCTCGTTAGATTAATAAGAATGAAATGTTTGTCATAATCAAAACAAATGGATTTATAGATGTCCATTTAGCCAACATAAAACCCTATTCACCCCCCTCTAGTGGTTTTTCAATTGGTATCAGAGCAGGCTTCAAGGAGCTCTAATCGAGTCTTGAAGTATGAAGAGTGATGGTGTCTACAACCGCAAACAAAGGAAAAGTATGGACCAATCTTCAACAAGTTGCAGTTGGTGCTTAGGAACAAGCCACACAACACTTGGTTGCCCATGGAGGTCAAAGAAGGAAGATACGCATAAAGAATGTCTTATTGCTACAATAAGTGAAGAAGAAGAAGAAGAGGTAAGCCTTTTTGATTTATCTAAAGAAGAGCTAGTTTTTTAGTCTTGAAGAGACACATAATAAATATATTGAGTGCAAGAAGAAATTAAAGAAATCTAATAAAGCAAATGATGAGTTACATACTAAGATTCTTGCTCTTACATCTGAAAATGAAGATCTTAAAAAGATCATTGAAGATCATAATATTAAGATAAAATCAATAGAGGCAGATTGCAATCTTCTTTCTCTAGAAAAGATTAACTTGCAAAGTCAAGTAAACGATCTTCAAAAACAACCTGTCTTATGTACACGTCTAGATTATGATACTATCGTGAAAGAAAGAGATTCTTTATCATCTAATCTAGATCAAGCAAATCTAGATATTAAGAAGAGAATGGATGAGATTGCTAAGTTGCAACAAGAAGTTAGTAGTCTAAGTAATAATGGCATTCTTGATAAAATCCTAAATGATTCTTACCATCAAGTTGGAAGGAAAGGACTAGGTTACAAGCCTAAAGGAAAATCTTATCAAAAACCTAGTTGGAGAAGAACACAAGTGCCAAAGAGTCAATCTATGTATGTACCTAAAGGCACAAATACATATGTACCCAAGAACAACCTAGAACAAAATCATAGAAAGAAATATGAGGTTGATTCTATATGTTGTCATTATTGTTTGCATCTTGGACATTATTCGTTTTCATGTCCTTACAAGAAAAAGGATGTTGAGTTAGTATGAGTTCCAAAACCCCCAAACTAAATGAATAAGATTAAGTTGAGATATGACCAATGACTCTAGTTGTATATCTATATGTCTATCTCAACTTAATATAATAAGATTGATTCAAGTAATTAAAAACTTGAGACTACACATTTTAAATAAATATGCAAAAACCCATCTTTACAAATTTGTTTTAATTAGGTTCCTCAAAGCATAAAGATTTAGATATAATTAGTTGGGATTTGATCAAAATGTTCCTTTGATATTCATATGTTCTATCTCAACTAAACTAAGTTTTCAAATTGCTTAATTGAATTGATAACCATTCATGATTTACTTGCAAACAATTACTAAAAAACAGTTCTGAAACAGTACAGAACCATTCTCGGTCGAGAAACTGTCGACCGAGAAGAACTGTTGGTCGAGCAATGGTCGACCGAGCAGGTTTCTGTTCTCATGTCTGCAATAAATCTGCTGAACTTGATTCCAATCAACCTAATTGCTATCAATCTGTTATTAATGATTGATTTAACATGGAAATCAAGAATAAAACCTTGGAAGACAATTTTTTGTAAGATATATTGATCTTTTGAATTATATAACATTATGAATATGAAATCCCTAAACATATTGCAAATGTGATATAAGAAGACTGATCTTGAACAAACCTTACTCATTGATTAAAAAAAATTAAAAACTTATATGAAACTATTTTGGTTTATGGTTTAAAACTGAAAATCATGATTAGTCTAATCAAAAGAAATTACTATTTTATCATTATTCACATGGTTTTTCCTAAGTACTTCTTGGTATATCTATATAGGAACCATGTGTGTTGAAATTTAGCTTAAATGATCATAATTATTGCATTTATATGCTGATCATTTTATTATGGATATGCTTCTACTTTTCTATCATAATTTGTTGTGCCATGATCATTGTGTTTCATTGATTTGTCTAAAATAATCTGTGATGCATATATACAAACCATGAATGGATACTATTCAAGATCATTGAAAATGCCATAGCATAAATGCATCTTGACATAATAGATAATGATTATTGTGAATGATGATGCTATGACAAGACAAACAGTGTCTCTTAGAACAAAAATATTAATGTTTTATCTATTTGCTTGTTCTAAGAAATCAAAAGCAAAATCTTGATTTTAAGATATTAATCTTGCTTTCAAGGATATATGTCTCTAAATAATCTTATGATTAATCTGATTATGAGGGTACAAAAAGAAATGGGAATTGATATTTATGTGCCTATAGCAAAGCTTATGAGATATCATTCAAAATGAATGTAAAACATACAGTTTAGGAAAATTAAAGACAAAGACTTCATTGTGATGCCTATATTAAGCTTTCAATTGATAAAACTTCTTCAAAATAGGTATCACTCAAAATGCTTCAAATTAATATACATTTGATCATATTACATAAAAACTTTATATTTCACATATATTAACATAAATGTGTAATTCAATGAAAGTGCTTAAACTGTAAATCTGCAGAAATTGCCTCTTGGTTGAAATCAAATTTGACCAAGGGGCGCTATGGTCGTAGTCAAGGTCGACCTAAAATAAGCTTGACAAAATGCTTATTTTGTACATCTTTTTACTGCACTCAACCTTAGTATCTTGATTCAAAAAATGTGTTCTAATAAAAGGACAAAAACAAATCTTACAAATCATTTGTGACCTTAAAATCCTTAAATTGTCTTAATTATAAGATTAAGGGGGAGCTCACAAAAACAAATTTGATTATAAGATTAAGAAGCTTACAAAACTTTGAAGCTTTTTATGACCTTAGTATTCTTAAAAGTAATTTTTATGAAAACAAAGAAATCTACAAAAATTCATATATATTGTTCTTAATGGAATTCTCTACACAAATTAGGGCTTAACATCCCATGCATTTGATTAGAGGTACATTCTACTATAAGCTTAAAAGAATCTCACATCATTTCAGGGCTTAACATTCCTTGTAAAATGGGTGAGAAATCAATACACACATGCCATGAACTTAAAAGGAACTCATATCATTTCAAGGCTTAACATCCTTTGCAAATGATTGGGAAATAAATTGTGGCTAAATTTAACATTAATTGGATTGCATTAATCCCTTGATTTTAAATTAAATATCTCTTTAAGGGGGAGCATAGCATACAATTAAGGGTGAGAAATAAAAAGTCATACTAAATGATTATCTTGGATATCTTTTTGAAATGACAAAGGGGGAGAAATAATATAAAATCAAAAACATAATGAGTTTCATAATATCTCGGCCAGCACCCACTTGCAAAAACAAGAATGGCTACAAAAGGTAAACTTCAGGTATGAAACTCATATGATTTATATTTCCTAATTTTATATTTAGGAAATGTTTGTCATCTTCAAAAAGGGGGAGATTGTTGGCTAAATTGGACATTATTATAATCTCTTTGTTTTGATGATGACAAACATTTCATTCTTGTGGTTTTAACGTGCTATTTGAGTATTTCAGGAACAAGCATATAAGGTGGTGGATAACAAAGACTTGGAAGAGAAATTTGATAAAATCGCTTTATTTTCATGATTGTAATCAAATGTAAATGCTTGTACAAGTATATAATGTACAAGTAATTAGATATCATGTAAATCAAGCATTTAGATCTTCCCTATCCACTCACAACACTTAGATAGGTCATTCCCCAAGATAGTATCACAATTGCACATTGATACACACACTTAGTAAATGAATACATTGAGTCAGTAATATTCTCGGTCAACAAATCGTCGATCGAGAAAATATCGGTCAACAAAAACTTCGACCGAGAAACTCTCGGTCGACAAAATCTTCGATCGAGAATAGACCCTATTAGCCGTTAGACTCAGCAAACAAAGTGGTTGGGAGTTGGAAATGAACGTTGTAAACACTTTCTCCAGGAAGACCCTCGGTCGATAAATCTTCGACCGAGAAGGATTCTCGATCGACAAATCTTCGACCGAGACGAGTTCTGTCTGCACTTTTTAGGGTCAATTAACTAGCCGTTGCAAATGCAATTAGTGGACACATAACGGCTAGTTGAGCACTAAGAACCCCCTAGAAAGTGTCTAGAACTTCCTTAAGCACTTGTAGGCCATTTCTATAAATAGGACATGCCTTAGGACACCTAAACTCACAAATTCTACACTTGAGCAATCTTTGAGCATACACTTGCATTGGCAACCTGTTTTGAGCAATTGAGCAATACTTGCAATTGGCTATTCTTCACCTTGCTCTAAATTTGTTTCCTATAGGCTAGTATCTCCTATCCACAGCAATCACACTTCCATATACATTGGTTAGGAGATCTACACGCTTGATATAGGCAAATCAAGCCTTGTGCTTCAAAGGTTAAGTGTAATTTCCATTTTCCTTCTTGTTCCTTTTATCCTTTGTATTCTCCTTGCTACTCCTAGGGTTGGAGGCTGCGGATTGGAGAAGGTTCTTCTCGGTGGAGAAGGTGCACTTCAGACTACTTCAAGAAGGCTGTTGCAAAGGGAAGCTACTTCAAGAGGAAGGTTACTTCAAGGGGGAGCTTGAAGTTACTTCAAGAAGGCTGCTTCAAGGTTGGTGCAACTACTTCTAGGTGAAGGTTGTCTGAAGGGTTTGGTGAAACAATTGTAATTTTATGTAATGTCCTTGCAAGGTAATAAAATTTGATTCTTTCAAAGTCCCGATTGGGTAAGCAACCGGGTAGTGGACTGACTTCCTTAGTATTTGCTAAGGTCGGAACCACTCTAAATCCTTGTCCCCTTGTCCAATATTCTTGTGGTTGGTTGTTTGAGTTAAATTACATTGAAATAACTATAAAACCCTATTCACCCCTCCTCTAGTGGTTTTTCAACTTTTTTTGCCCCAAAGTATCACATACAGTGTCAGTTTTTTATCTACTAACCAACGCCGATATAAGATGGAAATTTGCGTGAAAAGTTCCAATTTTGGCATCGATTATCCTTTGATAACCGACACTGATAATGGTTCCCGCAAAATAATTTAGGACAAAGATTGTCTAACTGGACGTCATTTTTTTAATATCGACCGACACTTAAACGTAAAAGGCGTTAGTTTTCTAGATAACCGACGATGTTGAAAAACTTAATAGACCCGTATCACCCAGCTCTTCCCCTTCCTTCCTGTTTCATCGCGATAGTTTTCTGTTGTGATCGCCACTCGCCTAAAATCGCTCGACGATTGCCCGACGACCCCCGCTGCTGCTCGCCGCCACTGCTGCTGGTGCGGCTCTGCTCGCTGCCGCTGCCGCCGCATCCTCTTTCTCCTGCAGCCGCCGCTTCTTGCCGCCACTGCTGCTTGCCGGTTTGCTCTGCTCTTCTCCTGGTGCCACTGTTGCTTGCCGCTCTGCTCTGGTCTTTTCCTGCTCGCCGCCACTTCTGCCGCCGATCGCCGCCGCTCTTCTCCACGCTATCTCCAGGTAGCCCTAGCCTCTTTGCTTCTTTCTCCATAGCTTTCCTTCTCTTTAGCTCCTTACCAACAGCAAGCACGGTCGTGGTTGTGTTGGCCTACCACGGCCGTGCTGGATACGAACAAATCTTTTACTTGGATATATTTGTGTTTCTAATCCTAATGTTTGACCTAATTCAGTAAATTTTGATGCATGTTGAAATAAGATTTAAACTTGTCCATTCTAGCATCCTAATTTGATTTGATTAAACCCTAACATTGATAAAACCCTAACATCAATTGTGATGAAATCTAACATTAATTGTGATGAAACCCTAACATGTACCTATCTATTATTGTGTTTGTTGGCCTAGAAACTCGTCCAAGATTTACTCATTAGGAGTAAATTTTGGATAGTCCATGGTTTGGGACTATTCTTGAACACCTAATCTCACTTAGGATGTAAGTGTATAATGTGTATTGGGTTTTCGAGAAAATTTCGGTAGCATTTCCCCGTTTGTTCTCTAAGTACATATGTACTTAGAGAACAACGGGGAAATCCTGTTGAAATTTTCTTGAAAACCCAATACACATTATACACTTACTAGTGAGATTAGGTGTTCAAGGATGGGATAGGTGGTACACATTTATTATATATCAGAATGATGACTTATATGTGCACGGAGATCATAATGAAGGATTGTTAATTGATAAAATATCACAATTTTAGAGGCATGCATGTTTATATTTTTTTATTGAAGCTAAATTTTTGCTTTTTTAATATCAATATCATTTTCAGATTTGATGTTTCATTATCTTCTAGTTAATACAAATGCTAAATGTTTGCCTTTTTAATGACATTTTCATATGGCTGACCATGATGAGCATGAAGTCCATGATGAGCATGCTGTCCATGATGAGCATGGCGAGGATACCAATGTAAGTTCTAAAAACATATCTTGTATTTATATATAATTCATTATCTTCTAGTTATGTCATATATCCCATATTTCTATATTGGGCTAATTCAGTGTGTTTATTTTTTTCAAATTTTAGGTTGATGATGTACATGTACCCACTAAAGCACTAGAGGAACTTGATGCGCATCACCAAAAACTTAATAAGAAAAGGGGCATCACTCTGTTGAAGAAGTTAATAGCGCTAAGTAGAAGTGGATCCAGATTGGTTGTGGAGTTTGATAATGGAGGAAATGCAATTGGAGTGAACCATAATAATTTTGTAAACTATCTTGGGATTGTCACTCAAAGTCATTGTGGTGTTAAGTATGATAATTGGCATAAAGTTCCTCAGGCAAAGAAAGACATGATATGGAAGGATTTATGCGTGAGTTATTGACGTGGCTTATATTATCGCACTAACAAACTCACTTAGGGTTGAAATCCCTAAGTTTTTAACCAAAACAACGTGCAATAATACCACCCGCAAGTGGACGGGTCTTATCGCAGTATAGTTGAGGATCGAACCCCAAGGGACAACGTTTTTAAGAATCTCTCTCTAGTCGAATCTAGTTGAATCAAGACTAATATTAGAACAAAGTTGGCTGATTATAATTAAACTAAATACGAGGAAAGTAAAAGAGCAAGATTAAAGGTTGATTAAAGATTAATGATGGAAATCGCTGGGATGGTCTCGGGTTTCACCACCTCTACACATGCAAACACATCCAAACATCAAACATCCAGGAAAGATATAACCATTCAAATAGAGTTGCTACAGAACCCCCCATACGGGCGTCAGGTCCGCGTAAGCATCACCTTAGGTATCAGATGTCTCGTCACCATCCAGATCACATACTTACAGCTCCGAAGATACAAAAATCCAAATGAGGTTGTGGGCCCCCTATACAGGTGTCAGGCACACAGAAGCCTCACCGTGGGCTAGATGGCTCTTCACCACATGGATCATACACTTACAACCTCAAGGAATCCCATTCTATTTCTAGTTTGGGAGTCAACCGTGTTAATCGACATTCAAAAACTATGCATTGAAGTTCTCGCAACATAGGAAACGAACAAGATAAATGCAAGTAGGTGATCAATCCACAAGCACACATTGACAATTAACAATGAAATGAAAGATTATATACATGCCATGGAATGTTTAACAGTGAGATATGAAAGCATGGGCAGAGGGGCTAGTCCCCGCACCCCAACGAAAGTAAACTACTCGCTCATGGTGAGAGGAACCAGAAAAACAAGAGAAGGAGAAGATTCTGCCATGAGCATGGTGAAGAAGATGAACGTAGCTCGATGGAGAAATGGTCTTCTACACGATGTCGGGGCAGATCTACATGAGGAGGGAAGAACACCATGGCATATGGGGCGGATCTTCTCTCTCCACCTTCTTCTTCTTCTTGTAGTCCTTGCTCACAACAGAAGGAGCAGCTCGGGGACGGGATGGTGGCGTGGACACATCAGATCTAGATATAAATGAGGTGGCTTGCAGATATGAGTCTTCACTCCATATCTGGGTGAACAGGCCGCAAAACCACCACGGGGGCAGGTTCTTGGCTATGTAGATTGTCTCCTTAGGCCCAGGACAGACCTGCACCCTAACGACGTCTGGAGATGATGATTTGACTGACTGGAGTCGTGTTCTATTTATAAGCAGGTTGGGCACCGACTTAGATTTGTGACCTTAGTAATTCTGCAGCAGGTCGTGGACTTTTGAATGATGCCATGGTCACGGCATTTGTCGTGGTCGCGGCTTTTGTCGTGGTCGCGGCTTTTGTCATGGTCGCGGCATTTGTCGTGGTCGTGGAATTTGTCGTCGTCGCGACATTTTTTGTGGTCGCGGCAATTGTCGTGGTCACGACATTTGTCATGGTCGCGGCTTTTGTCGTGGTCGCGGCTTTTTTGGCTAGGGGAACCGCAGTTGGGAATAAAAGAGAAGATTGCAGACTGCTGGCTTAGAAATGATTGCGACCAGGCTCTATGAATCGTGATTAGGTCAAGCTGGGAGAAGAAGGGGATCCACTGACTGCTACTGACTCCAAGCACGCTCGAACAGACCAAGGCCCATAATAGAGTATTGGGTCATGGAGACAAGGCCCAAATGCCCAAAGTGACCTGCACAAAGGTGCAAAAATTCAATAAAAATGGGGATTGTTCTAATTAAGCCAAGTGAATGAACATATTAGAAGATAAAGCTGATAAATGCATGAATGCAACCAAAACTGGGCTAAACAAGATGATTGAACCAAGATGAATATGCATTCATTAAAATACCTCGAACTTAAACGTTGCTCGTCCTCGAGTAACACGAAATCTAAAACGGTCGCCAAATGAATACTTTCGAAACGTGTGACTGCCTCACCTTCACATCAAGAATATTTCTTTTCTACTTGGTATGACTAAGTGTCTCAACATCCTGAGATCACAGAACACATTTTACCATATCTTCATTCCCGAGTTCGCTTCCCAATATCACTTCTTCTCTACTTTTCCAAAATCAAGCATGTCAGAGAGTTTCGTAAGAGTTCAGAGATACCCGCAGAATAACAAGTGTGCACCTGATTTGACACTGGTGTTATTAGGATGTTGGTAAGCATAGGCATTCATTGTGCTAGTAGGTGGAAAAGGGAGTGAAGGGTGGTATGGAAGGAAGAAATAAATCTCTTCTCTATTCGACTTGAGATTTTTATTATATGATTTGCAATTTCATTGATTGCATTTTTTTTGTGAATCTCTCCTCTATTCGACTCAATATTGCATTTATTTTTGTGTGCGCTTAGGCATCTTTTCTTGGTGATACGCCCCTATTTCGTAGTGAGGGGTATGGAAGAAGCAGAAAGAGAGGGAGGGTGTGCCACCCCGAACTTAGGGTTTGGCACTATATTGGTTATTTTTGTTTATTTTTGGTGAACGAAGGGATAAGAAGATGATGGAAGAAGTGTAGAAGAGAGTTCAGATCAGAGTGCAACTTGATTTACAATTCAGTGCACCGGGTCATTCTCCTTATCATAATCTGCTCAAATAATGACTTGATGAGGATCCGGTGGAGATTGCATGCTATTGTTCCACTAGTCAGATAGGAAGCACAACATGTTTGATCCCTCTCAGTTTGACAGATACTTTCCATATCTACTGATCATGATGTTAGAATTCATAAGCTTCACACATTGATTTCTAATCATAGGCTAGTTTCAGAAATTGTTCTCCTTGAGGCTTCACTTCGAATAAGGAGGGTATAATGATTCAAAACTGCATGGGAAAACAGGATAGCCGGCTAGGTAAAGGGTTTGATTGAAACAAAAGCGTCAAAACTTCATCAAGTTTCTATACAAACTGCTATGAAAACTTTTGAAAATTTTGAAAATCTTTTGAAAAAAATTGCTCAAAATTGCAACGAAGTTTCAACGATGAAATCTTAAGTCTGAAATGGATAGGAGAGGTTGGGAAGTAGAGTACGTACCACCCACCCTCCACCCCGAACTTAGAATTTTGCTCGTCCCGAGAAAACTCTAAATCCGAGAAGGAGGGGAAAAATCGTGTCGGTTGGTCCACCAGATGTGGTTGCATTCCTTTCGGAGACGCGTCCTCCATCTAAAATCTCAAAAATGGAAACTATCAGAACTTAAGACTGCATCTTGCGATGCATTGCCTACCAGGTGCAAAATTTTCTAAAAATGAAACTAAAAGTCAAAACTAAGTTAAAGATCGGGTTGCCTCCCGACAAGCACCTTTGTTTTACGTCGATGGCTCGACGTGATTTCTTCAGTTTTCTGGTAGGTATGTCGGTTTGGACAGAGTCATCAATTCATCAGTGCTAGTATCAGATGTGGTGAAATATCTCTTCAAGTGTTGGCCATTTGCCACAAAATCACCTGACTTCTCACTCCATAAGGTAAATGCACCATGTGGATAGATGCTTTTGACAATGTATGGTCCCGACCATCGAGAACGGAGTTTTCCTAGGAATAATTTCAGTCTTGAGTTGAACAGCAGAACTTGGTCTCCCACTTGAATGTCCTTCCTCTTCAGATGACCATCATGCCAAAGTTCTGTGCGTTCCTTGTAGATTCGTGCGTTCTCATAAGCTATCATTCGTAGTTCATCCAACTCTTGAAGTTGTAGAATCCTGGCTTCGCCTACTTTCTTCATGTCAAAATTCAGCTGTTTGATTGCCCACCATGCTTTATGTTCTAGTTCCACAGGCAGGTGACATGATTTTCCATAAATGAGTCTGAAGGGTGTTGTTCCAAGAGGAGTTTTGAACGCAGTTCGGTAGGCCCATAAGGCGTCATTGATTTTCCCTGACCAATCCATTCGATTACGTCCTACTGTCTTTTCCAGGATAGCTTTGAGTTGATGGTTCGAAACCTCTACCTGCCCACTTGTTTGCGGGTGGTAGGGGGAAGCTACCTTGTGCATTACACCATATTTTCTTAACAATGCTTCAAAACGTCTTTCCAGCATGAGAACTTCCGTCGGATATCACGGTTCGTGGGATTCCAAAATGGGGAAAGATAATATCTTTGAATATTTTAATGATGGGTTTTGAATCGCTAGTGACGGTTGGTATGGCCTCTACCCATTTAAAGACATAATCCACAGCAACTAGGATGTAGGAAAATCCATGTGAGGATGGGAATGGACCCATGTAGTCCACTCCCCAAACATCAAAAATTTTGACTTCTTGCCACAGCTTAAGTGGAATCTCATCTCTTTTCGTGATGTTTCCCGTTCTCTGACACTTGTCACATGACAACACAAAGTTATAAGAATCTCTGGATATGGTTGGCTAAAAAAAACCACATTGCAAAACCTTCAAAGAAGTTTTCTTAGAACTCATATGGCCTCCGACTAGGCCTACGTGGCATTGTTCTAAAATAAGTTGGGCTTCTTCCTCAGCTATACAATGTCTGTAGAGACCATCAGCACAGAGCTTGAAGAGGTACAGTTCATCCCAATGATATTGCATCACATCATGCATGAATTTCTTTAAAGCATTTCCAGTACACTCAGGGTGGATGATACCAGCGGCAAGGTAGTTCACATAGTCCGAGTACCAAGGAGTAGCTTCTGAGACTTTCATAAGCTGGTCATCTGGAAGAGAGTCGTTAATTGGTGTCTTCTCAGTTTCCAGAGTGTGGATACGACTTAAGTGGTCTGCTACAACATTTTCTGTGTCTCTTTTATCTCTAATCTCAAGATCAAATTCTTGCAATAGGAGAATCCATCTTATTAGCATTGGTTTTGCATCTTTCTTTTTTAGAAGATAATGAATAGTTGCGTGATCGGTGTAGACAATCACCTTTGAACCAATGAGGTAGTATCTAAACTTATCAGAGGCATATACGACTGCTAGGAGTTCCTTGTCGGTAGTTGTGTAGTTCCTCTGAGCTTCGTCAAGTGTCTTCGATGCATAATAAATGACATGATGTGTCTTCTCTATACATTGGCCCAGGACGACACCCACAACGTAATGACTGGCATCACACATAATTTCGAATGGGTGATCCCAATCTGGAGCTCGGATGACGGGTGTTGTCGTAAGGGCACGCTTTATATTGTTGAAACTCTTGATACATTCTTCATCAAAATATAAGTCGGCGTCCTTCAGCAACAAGTTTGTCATGGGCTTGGTTATCTTGGAGAAATCCTTGATAAACCTTCTGTAGAAGCCTGCATGACCAAGCAATGCGCGGACTTCTCTTACAATAGTAGGGATAGATAGTTTGGAGATCACTTCTATCTTGGCCTTGTCCACTTCGATTCCTCGATTACTTACTCTCCAAGGACAATACCTTCTTTTACCATAAAATGACATTTCTCCCAATTAAGCACCAGATGTGTTTCTTCGCATCGTTTGAGGACAAGGGAGAGGTGCCTTCGGCATGAATCATACGAATCCCCATATACAGAGAAATGATCCATAAAAATTTCCTTAATGGTTTCGGTTAAACCAACAAATATGGCTACCATGCAACGTTGGAAAGTTGCAGGCGCATTACAGAGTCTGAATGGCATCCTTCTAAAGGCGTATGTTCCAAAGGGGCAGGTAAACGTAGTTTTCTCTTGGTCATCTGGATGTATAGGAATTTGATAGAATCTAGAGTAACCATCGAGATAGCAAAAGTATTCTTGGTGAGCTAGTCGCTCTAAGAATTTATCTAGGAAAGGCATCGGGAAATGGTCCTTGCGTGTGGCTTTGTTTAACTTCCTGTAGTCAATGCACATCCTCCACCCGGTGACTGTTCGAGTGGGGATGAGTTCATTTTCTTCGTTCCGTATCACAGTAGTGCCACCTTTCTTTGGAACAACGTGTACAGGACTCACCCACGGTGAGTCAGATATCGGATAGATGATTCTGGTAGTGAGCAACTTGATAACTTCGCGGCGGACTACTTCCTTCATATTAGGATTCAATTTCCGTTGATGCTCAACAGTCGGCTTGTGGTCTTCCACCATAGAGATTTTGTGCATGCAAAGCGCTTGACTGACCCTGGTGAGATCACTCATTTTGTATCTGATAGCTTTCTTTCTTTCCTTTAATTCTTTCAGAAGTTTATCTTCTTGTTCGGTCGTTAGATCTAAATTTATAATAACTGGACAAACCTTGAGATCATCCAAAAACACGTACTTCAGTCCCTTGGGCATGGGCTTCATTTCAGGGGCTTCTGGCTTCTCGCCTGGCTCTTCAATTACATTCACAGCTTTGAGTTCCTTGAACGTAGCTTCAGGATCTTCCTCTACAGAGTCGAGGTGAAGGACACAGTCCTTAACTTGTTTGTTGATGAAATTTTCAACAGATGGGTTTGTTAGAGCCATTTCTAAGGGATCGTCCTGTTCATATTCCTCTTATGTGAGGAGAGATATTTGCTCAATGCAATCAATCAAATATACTTCTTCCTGCATGCTCGATATTCGCATGCTTTCAAAAACTTTGAACTCGAGGGTTTCTTTCCCTAGTCTGAGCAACAAGGTCCCTGCTTCAACATCAATCAAAGCTCTTGCAGTGGCGATGAACGGATGGCTAAAGATGAGGGGGTATCTGGCATCTTCCTTTATGTCCATGATGACAAAGTCACATGGGACATAAGAGTCTTTTTCCAACCTGGTCAAAGCGGAGTAATAATCAGACTTTTTTGACGCGGCTCCGGTGATCGGTTACTAGGGCGATCGCCCTCCTGTCTGCGTCGCCGTACCACTCTGGCTAGGCACCCCGCCTACCGGAGGCCACCGTCTACTAGGGGCTAGGGTTCAGGTCGTGATGCTTCCCTTAATGTTAATTCGCAGGGTGACCAGACAGAGCATGCGTGAAAACCTAACACAACAAACCGTAGCGGAGAGGAGGAAATCAATGATGGCGTCCGCGATTTCAACGGAGGAGATACTTCCTGATGTTAGGATGGTTCTTGCTGACGAAGATGCAATGATTGATCACTGATCGCATCCTAGGGCGACCAGGGAGGAAGGGAGGCCTGACGTCTCCGAGTCTGGGCGAGCGGGAGATCCCACGATCCGGTGTGCACAGGGAGCGTCATCGCAGGCAGGTATACATGCAGAGCCGCCGACGTTGGAGTCTGGTCATCGGGAGGGACACCCAGTCGTGGCGCCACCCCAGCCAACATTGACAGAGAATGGAGGTCCAGCGCCATTAGTGGTCGAGACGGCATGCTCGCTGGAGGCCCCTGCTTTCCTAGTGGAGACAGAGACACTCTCATCTGGAGGAGGATCAATAGAAGCACCTGAGGGAAACACGATGAACCCTAGGGTGTTGCTGGTCGGACTCCAAACATGTCGTCAGTGGACACAATGCAGCCCCAAAGAAAATCACCTCTGTTCGGGATTCCGCATGACACTTGTTTCAGGTGTATGGGGAGAGGTCATTGGCAAGCACAATGTAGGAGAAGCAAGGTCTGCTATAACTATCGTAGACCGGGGCATGTGGCTGCTAGGTGCACGCAGTTTGTCCCGAGACTGAGGCCACCGGACGTACATTCGAGAACGGCCTTTACACCTTTACCTATAGGTATTCCGGCTAGGGGCGCTCCACAACACGTCCCTAAACGCATCGTTTTTGATGTAGGGCCTGATGACGAGATGCATAGAAGCAAGATGATGGCGCTAGAGAGAGCGGTGGAGGTATCTTGGCCCTTTGATATTCAGTGGACGGAGGTATGCCCGTTCTTGTGACAGTGCTGGCCCAATGCTGTAGATTTATACAGGTTTGCGGAGGGCAAGGTTGTTGCCTTCTTCTCATGCAACAAGGAGGCAAAGGAAGTGACAGAGAAGGGAGTACCATCATTATGTGGAAAAAGAATCGATATGCACCACATGATCAATGGAGAACAGCACCAGCGGAAGGAGGAATTTTGGTTCTGGGTAGCAGACATTCTGATTACCTGTAGGGACGACGACACGATGAAGAAGATTATATCACCATTCGGAAAGATGATGTTTATTTCTGATTGGCAGAAGGATAAAGATGACCTATCTGGACTTTTGATATTAGTAGAGGCTTTTAATGAAGATGTCCCTCAATTTATATCTCTTACATACGGGCAGCGTCGGACTTCTGTGCAGCTCTTCATGGTGGCGAGAGGACCGGTGGGATCCAATAACACGCATCTTACTAAGTTTGGGAGAGACTCTGGGATTCCTCGGGAGGCCTTACTTATGCAGGAGAAGACAAATATATCTAATACCATGGTGGTTGTGACAGATAGAACCTCGGAAGCTAGGGAGATCTCTCAAATGCGGTGTCCAAATCTGATCAGGCAGCATAACAGGTCTCCAAGGTGAGTGGTGGTCGATAGAGAAGGTTACAACAGGTTCCTGTCGAACAGACGGTTGGAGGATTTCATGTTCCTTGAGAGTGAATACAATGAGCAGTGGAGGAGATCGGGGAGATGCCATAGCAGGCAAAGAAGAGATGGTGATGATAGTCGGTACCACAGGCGTTATCATTCCAGGAGAAGACACTCATACTGTGACGGTAAATTTTTTGATGGTTGCTGGTCGGATTTTGAAGGGGGGTACAACCCTTGATTGGGTTCATCTTTGCTGGGACAGTGGCACCAAGTTATAAATGAATTGTTCTTCTATTTTTTGGAATATTCGGGGGGCTTCTAATAACCCAACGAGAAGAATGTTGAGTAGAATTTGTGGTCGGTTTAAACCAGGCATGGTTTTCCTGTTTGAGCCATTTCTTCATGTGGAACAGGCTGTGGAACTCATGGACATTGTGAGGCTTGACTGGGCAGTGGACAACCAATAAGAGGGAGGAAAGGTTTGGTTCTATGCTGACAGTGATATGAACCCTGCGGTTTTTAGGAGACATAGACAACACATCACGACGAGTATGGAAAACAGTGATGGATATAAATTTTTTGTTACAACTATATATGCCAGTTGTGATACCGTTGAGAGAAGATATCTATGGTACGGATTGCTTGTATTGGCGGAACATATTGGTGATGAACCATGGATGATCGCAGGTGATTTCAATGTGGTACGTAATGCAAGGGAGAGACGAGGTGGAAACTTTCCAGGATACCAGGACATGTTGGATTTCAACACCTTAATTGCGGATGCAGCTCTGGATGAGATTCCATTTGAAGGAAGCCAATTTACTTGGGTGAATAAACAGATTCTTACACCTACTATGTGGCAGAGAATATATAGAGTGCTAGTGAATGAAGCATGGATGACGGCAAGGCCCGCTACTAGGTCGATACACTTGACCAGAGATAGAGTATCGAATCACAGTCCAATTGTTACGATTCTAGACGCTCGTGCAGTAGACCAAAGGAAAGCACACTTTGTTTTTATGAAGGAATGGCTTGATCACGATGACTGCTTAAAAGTGATTGAACAGGCTTGGAATGAACCAGTGACTGGACATCCTTCCTTTATTTTCTGTCACAAGCTTAAGAAAGTTAGGACAGCTCTGCGTCGATGGAGCAAAGATTCTTTTGGTGAAATCAAGCAGCAGATACGTGACATGGAGGACGTGGTCTTTACTACACAGGTTGCATTTGATGAGAATCCAACCAGGGTGAATGAAATAAATCTGAGGACAGCTGAGGATGAGCTACAACTATTGTTAAATGAAGAAGAAGCAAAGTGGAAAGAGAAAGCAAGGATAAGCTGGCTTAAAGACGGGGAGCGTAATATGAAATTCTATCATGCAACTGTCAAAGCAAGAAGGAAACACAGGAGGGTTAATAGGGTGGTCTTACAGGATGGCACTTGTATTTCTGATCCAAAGCTGATGGCGGAGGTGGTGGCATATCACTATAAAAAAAAATTCAATGAAGTGGTGGAGATAAGCTATTCTGATATGGAAGAATTCCTGCAAGATATACCGGAATTAATATCCATGGATGACAATTTTTCCCTTATTGTTGTTCCCCATGAAGATGATATTATGAAGACCCTACAAAAGATGGATTCCACATCGGCTCCAGGCCCGGATGGGTTCACTTTGTCTTTCTTCCGGGCTGCTTGGTCCATCATTGGTGAGGATTTTATGAAGATGTCGGAAGCCTTCTTTAGAGGACAACCATGTTTTAGGGGTCTTTTTTGCTGCCGTATTCTACTCATATCGAAGGTGGACACCGCAAAAAGGTTACCGGAGGAATTCAGACCTATATCGATTGAGAACGTTGGCCTTCACATACTTGCGCGAGTTCTCAATGATAGGATGGCTCCCATGATGCCGAGATTGATTTCTAAGATGCAAGGTGCTTTTGTCAAAGGGTCTGATATCACTCATCACGTCCGAATTGTGAAGGAGCTGATGCACGACATCAACAGGGGCCAAGGTACACCTAATGTAATTTTGAAGTATGATATGTCGAGAACTTATGATAGGACTGACTGGAATGTTCTGCGGAGAGTACTGCAGCAATTTGGGTTTACAATAGAGATGGTGAATTTATTATTAAGCTTCTTTTCTAATACTTGGGCCACGATCACTGTTGGAGAAGAAACTGCTGGTTTTTTTCCGATTTGTAGAGGCATCAAGCAAGGATGTGCTTTATCACCTTTTCTGTTCATTTTGTTTGAGGAGATTCTATGTAGAAGATTTCTGAAACTAGAAGAAGAAGGACTCATTTCTAGATTCCAGATAAGGGGAGAAGCAGTTCCTCCAAGTATCCTTTTATATGCAGATGATATTGCTATATTTTTCAATGCTGATCAAAGATCGATGGTGAAGGTTAAGGAAACCTTTGAGGCGTACGAACGGGCCACGGGTCAGCATATAAACAAGACTAAATCCTCCTGTGTCGTAGGTGGGAATGATCTGGAAATGACCGATAGAGTGGTGAATTGTCTTGATACGGGGGCAGCAAAGGATTCTTTAACTTATTTGGGCATTCCTATTTCTAAAGTAAGGATGAGACTTAATGACTTTGAATTTCTAATGAAGAAGATTGTTGGTAAATTCACAGCCTGGAGGTCCAAACTATTATCCTTTGTGGGTAGGAGACTACTGATTGCTCATGTTCTGACATCTATTCCAGTATATACGGCGGATGTGATTGGTATCCCAACGGGGATTGCAGACCGTATTGAAAGCAAACTATCTCAATTCCTATGGGCGGGCAAAGATGAAAAGCACAGAAAGGCATGGCTCAGTTGGCATAGATTTGCAAGACCTTTTTCTCAAGGTGGACTTGGGATACCACCTTTGCGACTGATAAATGATGCATTTGTAGGGAAGGCATGCTGGGAGGTGTTGACGTCAGACTCATTATGGGCCGTGTTCTGTAGGAGGAAGTATGCTAACGTGGTAGGAGGTCGTGATAATGTTTACCCTGGTTCCTTGAAGCTTGGGCCCTATCCTTCCCCGTACTGGAAAAGAATCTGGGATATGATGTCGCGGGTTTTCCCTTTATGTAGATGGGTGGTAGGAAGAGGTGATATTTCTTTCTGGGATTCGCAGTGGTGCAAACAGCGGTTGTCTGATCATGCGAGATTTTCTAGCGACAGAAGACATTCCTTTCTTATTAAATACTTTTCAATTGATGGATAGGGATGGGATTGGGACCTTTTGAAGATGGTTGTCAATAATGAGGGGCTGAATCTTATCCGTGATTCTAACACATGGATCACTAATGAGGATGATAGGATGATATGGAGTCCAGGAATGCGAGGAGATTTTTCTATGAGATCGGTAAAGCAGGTTCTGATGCTTGATAGAAGGGAAGGTCCTATTGGACTAGGTTCGATTTGGGATACTAATTTCCCTAAGGCTGCATCGTTCATTTGGAAATCTGCTAGAAGATCCACGTCAAGAGATGACAACATTAAAGCTAAATACAGTATCCCGTTAGTATCTCAGTGCAATTTTTGTGCAGAACCGCATGAGGAAAGCATTGAGCATCTTTTGTTTCAAGGGCAAAATGCGGAGTTTTTCTGGGGCAAATTTGATGTTTTGACAGGTATGGCGCCACCCACCAATGTAAGAAATCTAATAGACACATGCGGTTTGGGGAAAAGGAAGAAACTTAAGGAATGGATAGCTGGAAATTTGGTGGTTTTGATCCCATACAGTATTTTGTGGCTGAGGTGCGAAGCAAGGTTTGAAGGAAAACACAGACCATTATGTCATGAATGGGAGTATGTTACTAGAGCATTGAATATTCAGTTGAAGGAAAGATCTTTTATGCTTGATTATGATAACAATATTTATGACCGCATGAGGGAGGCCAACTTGGTGGAACCTAAAGTCACGATGAGGTAGATTAAACTGTTAAGATGGATGACGCCTGACCTACATAATCTTAAGCTCAATCTTACAATGGGTAAAGATAGAGACAACCGTGGAATTCCTAGAAGATGGGCGGTGGGAATTATTAGGAACCACAGGGCTGATATTTGCTTGGTGTTCAGAATGTGGATCAGGAGTACAAATTACATCATGGTGTACATGCAAGCGTGTGCCATCATCTTGAAATTAGCGAGAGATAATGCGTTGGGAATCTCGTGTATTGAGCTTGATGAGGCTTATGTGTATGACATCATATGGAACAACAGAAAGGAACCATGGAGGTCGACATCTATTGTTCGTGAGTTGCGAGAGGAGATTCACGCTGCTATGATTTATGGGTCCCTTGTTCACAAGGTCATCAACTCGATACCTCGTGAACTAGGAAAATGGGGCAGCAGTTTGGATGAGCCTTATGTTTCTTCTGATATCCTGAATATGCCATGCAGAGTAAGAGGTATGCTGGCCTTGGAAAAGCGTCACGTCCCGTAAATCGTATTGCAGAAAATAGTGAGCTAGTAGGAGAAATAGGAAGGGAAGTATGATGGTTGTTTTGTTTTTTCCTTCTATTACCTGTGCCCGATATAAGCAGGAGCTGTAATTTTTTTGATGATTATGCCCACAAGAGGGGTGTGGGATGAATAAAAACGACCCCTGGCTTAACAAAAAAAAGTCTTTTCCAACCTTGACAGGGACATCTTCAATGATTCCCAAGGGAAGAGTCATAGAGTTATCTGCAAGTTGTATGGTCATTCCCATTGGGAGAAGTTCTGCAAACCCTAGCCTCTTACAAAGGCTAAGTGGCATGATAGAAATGCTAGCACCGAGATCGGCTAATCCCTTCTTACACGAAGAGTCACCGATATGGCATGAAATCCCAAAGGATCCCAGGTCTTTCTGCTTCTTGGGCATCTTGCTCTGGATGATATCAGAAGTGGTTTTTGCTAGCTTAACAGTCTCGTATTCTTTAGTTATGTACTTCCTTGTGAGGAGAGACTTTAAGTACTTAGTCCAGGCTGGTATCTCGGCCAGCGCATCTAGAAAGGGTATATCTACATGAAGCTTCTGCATAGCTTCTTTAAACTTGTTGAATCAAGTATCGAGCTTTGTCTGCTTCAAACGAGCTGGGAAAGGAGGACGAGGCTTGTATACTGGCACATCTGACTCAGGTGTGTCTTCAGCCTCCACAGTAAATGGTTCCTCCAATCTTGCTTGGTCTATCTTATCAGCGGTTGGTTGTTCCTTCGGTTGGGACTCACGTGTTGCAGAGTCTTGGTCATTTGCAAAGTTATCATCGTTTGTTTCCTCTATTGGTATCTTAGCAGGGGAATCAGAATAGTTTTTCCTAGACCTGGTGGTGGCAGCCTTTAGTTTCTTCGGATGTTTAGGATTGTTTTCGGGTTGTCTAGCAAAGGTTCCAGCAGGTTGCTTCATGCTAGCCGCAAGTTGAGCTAGTTGAGATTCAATAGACTTCTGATGGGCATGCTGGTTAGCTATCATAGTCTGCTGCGACTGCATCATCTTCTCAATAGCTGACAATTTGTCATCAGGAGAGATGGGACCGGCTTGTTGCCCTTGTTGTTGCTATTGATAGGGGACTTGGTTGGGGTTCTAAAACTGAGAACTGTTCTGATAATTGTTGTAGTTTCTAGTCTGGTAGTTTCCTCTAAAGTTCCCTTGATTCCCGAAATTTGGTTGTTGGTTATACTGGAATCCGGGCGGGCCTCGTTGTTGAGTATTTGAACCAAGTTGTCACGAGTTCTCTGCTCCAAAAGGATTTCCATATTAAAAACCTGGATGGTTCCTATTCAGATTCGAATTATAGTACCCTTGACCAGGGATAGTGTTGACAGTATTCAAATTTTCCATTTGACCATTATCTCCTTGAGCACAGGTATTGCTCAAGACAACATCATAGATAATGTTACAGGCTAGAGTAGAATGGTCAGTTCCTTTGCATGCTTCACAGAAAAGTGAGGTTGACTTAACTTGCTCTTGTTGTCGAGGGGGCGAATGTCTTCTTTCAAAAGCTGTGAGATATGATTCTAGGTGGTCTTGCTTAGCAACTAGGAGTTTGAGAGATTCAGCGATAGATTTGTACTCGGGTATTGCTTCAGCCATAGCTACCTTCAGCACTCCTTTGCCAACAGGTCTACCCCAGTTGGCTTGGTTTTCATCTCCAAGGGTGACAACCTTCCATGCACTATCATAACTCTGACGCATGAAGTTTCCTCCAGACGAGGAATCCAAAAACCTCTTGATATCATCGTCCACACCTCTATAAAATATTTCAATGAGTTGATTCTTTGGAATGCCATGATGTGGACACTTGCATAGAATCTCTTTGTATCTTTTCGTTGCTTCAGCTAGGGATTCTCCAGGGGCCTGGGTGAATTGCGTTATTCGGCCCCTAATTTCATAGGTGAGAGAAGGTGGATAAAACTTTTCCAGAAAAACATTTTGAAGTTGTTCCCAAGTGGTGATGGGTTCGCATTGCAAAGAGTTATACCAACTCATGGCTCTATCAGTAAGAGAGTATTTGAAGAGACGGAGTCTGATGGCATCATCTGTGACTCCATTTTGCTTCATCATGGCATATAGATCTATGAATCTCATAAGATGTTCTTGACTATCTTCTCCTTGCTTACCATAGAAAGTATTGTTTTGAAGCAAAGTGACCCAATGTGCTCTTATCTCAATATTTGGAGCGTTAATGGGAGGAGGTTGCACTGGGTGATGAACGTCAGTAGCTTTAGGGATTGAGAACTCCCTCAGGTCTTTTTGTAGCTCAGCTTGTTGAGATGCTGCTTGAGCTGCTTGGATTTCTTCTTGAACTGCAGCTCGGGCTTCTTGCATAAGTCTATCTCTTTATGCATTAAGGGCTTGAGCTACCCTTCGAGAAATTTCCTCCTCTTAAGCCATTCTTTCCTGGTTCTATCTGTACTGACGGCAAAAGGTTTTTTCTATCTCAGGGTCAAAGCTAGCAGCGAGTCCGGGACTATCTGAGCGGTGCATACACCAGGCTTTGTGTGTACCTAGGATAAAAAGATCTTTTGCTGATGAGATGGACGGAGTAGAACCGAATTCAAGTATATATGATCGCTAGTATCAAAAGTAAAAGAAAAACCTAAATTAGCCTCAAAAGAACTAGATTTAACTAGATGATTCTGTTGTCCCTGAGAAAGGTGCCAGAATTTGACGTGGCTTATATTATCGCACTAACAAACTCACTTAGGGTTGAAATCCCTAAGTTTTTAACCAAAACTACATGCAATAATACCACCCGCAAGCGGACGGGTCTTATCGCAATATAGTTGAGGATCGAATCCCATGGGACAACATTTTTAAGAATATCTCTCTAGTCGAATCTAGTTGAATCAAGACTAATATTAGAACAAGGTTAGTTGATTTTAATTAAACTAAATACGAGGAAAGTAAAAGAGCAGGAATAAAGGTTGATTAAAGATTAATGATGGAAATCACTGGGATGGTCTCGGGTTTCACCACCACTACATATGCAAACACATCCAAACATCAAACATCCAGCCATGATATACCCATTCAAATAGAGCTGCTGTTGAACCCCCATATGGATGTCAGGTCCGCGTAAGCATCACCTTAGGTATCAGATGTCTTGTCACCATCCAGATCACATACGGCTCCGAAGATATAGAAATCCAAATGAGGTTGTGGGCCCCCTGTATAGGCGTCAGGCACACAGAAGCGTCACAGTGGGCTAGATGGCTCTTCACCACACGGATCATACACTTACGACCTCAAGGAATCCCATTCTATTTCTAGTTTGGGAGTCAACCACATTAATCGACATTCAAAACCTATGCATTGAAGTTCTTGCAGCATAGGAAACGAACAAGATAAATGCAAGTAGGTGATCAATCCACAAGCACACATCGACAATTAACAATGAAATGAAAGATTATATACATCCCATGGAATGTTTAACAGTGAGATATGAAAGCATGGGCAGCGGGGCTAGTCCCCACACCCCAGTGAAAGTAAACTACTCGCTCACGGTGAGAGGAACAAGAAAAATAAGAGAAGGAGAAGATTCCGCCATGAGCATGGTGAAGAAGATGATCACAGCTCGATGGAGAAATGGTCTTCTACACGAAGTTGGGGAAGATCTGGATTAGGAGGGAAGAACACCACAACAAACGGGGTGAATCTTCTCTCTCCACCTTCTTCTTCTTCTCGTAGTCCTTGCTCACAGTAGAAGGAGCATCTCGTGGACGGGATGGTGGCGTGGACGCAGCAGATCTAGATCTAAATGAGGTGTCTTGCATATTTGAGTATTCACTCTAGATCTGGGTGAACAGGATGCAAAACCACCACGGGGGTAGGTTCTTGGCTATGGAGATCGTCTCCTTAGGCCCATGACAGACCTGCAGCCTAACGACATCTGGAGATGATGATTTGACTGACTGGAGTCGTGTTCTATTTATAAGCAGGCTGGGCACTGACTTAGATTCACGACCTTAGTAATTATGCAGCAGGTCGCAGCCTTTTGAATGATGTCGCGGTCACGACATTTTTCGTGGTCGCAGCTTTTGTCATGGTCGCGACTTTTGTCGTGGTCGCGACTTTTGTCACTGTCGCTGCATTTGTCGTGGTCGTGGCATTTGTCGTGGTCGCATCATTTGTTGTGGTCGCGACATTTGTCTTGGTCGCGGTATTTTTCGTGGTCGCGACATTTGTCGTGGTCGCAACTTTTGTCGTGGTCGCGGATTTTTTGGCTGGGGGAACCACGTTTGGGAATAGAAGAGAAGACCGCGGACTGCTGGATTAGAAATGATTGCGACCAGGCTCTATGAATCATGATTAGATCAAGCTGGGAGAAGAAGGGGATCCACTTACTGCTACTGACTCCAAGCACACTCGAATAGACCAAGGCCCAGAATAGAGAATTGGGCCGTGGAGAAAAGGCCCAAATGCTCAAAGTGACCTGCACAAAGGTGCAAAAATGCAATAAAAATGGGGATCGTTCTAATTAAGCCAATTGAATGAACATATTAGAAGATAAAGCCGATAAATGCATGAATGCAACCAAAACTGGGCTAAACAAGATGATTGAACCAAGATGAATATGCATTCATCAGTTATTATTATTTTCAATTCTATTTTGTAGATTACAAATTCTATTATTTGCAATTCTATTTTTGGATACTAGTTAATAACAATTCTATTTTACCGAATCTATTTGCATTGGATGAGAAGCTGCATCAAGAAAGTGTGATTTAACGTGTTGGAAAGATTCTATGTAACTATAAGACAAATATCAACAGAGAATACATAAAAGATGGTGATAAGAAGAAGAAGTCAGCCCTTGAACAGTGGAACTTCTTGGACAAAGAAGATTGGGACACGTTTGTTGCTTCAAGAAAAACTGAAAAATTCAAGGTATTAGGCATCACTCCCAATTTAATTAATATACATTGTATTCACCTATTCAAGATTAACATTTAGTGCTACTAACCAAGTCATTAATGTGCATACTAACTAGGCCCTCAGTGAGGCACAAAAAGCAAGGCGTGCACTGAATGTGCATGACCACACTATGGGTCCAAAGGGCTATGCAAGCATTCACCAAAGACTACAGGCGGAGTCTGCTACTACTCAAGAGTCCTCTACTACATGTGCCACACCCATGCCTCGCCATGATGTCTGGATAGCTGGGAGGCAAAATAAGAAGGGTGAAATAAAGAAGCCCGTAACTGCTGAGGCGGCTGTGAAAATGGTAAAATACAACTCTTAGAGCAATCGTTTGAATATTGATTATTTGTGGTGTTAACTTACCAATTTCTATTGATGGTGATTAACGCGAGCTGCACGAGCAGAGGAAACAAGGCATGTTCATCCCTCAGGGCACAAGGGATGAATTGACAGTTTCTCTAGGTAACCCAGAGCATCCTGGACGTGTTAGGAGTGCAGGCACTGGTGTGGGCATCAAAGCATTCTTTGGGCCATCCCAGCGCAAACCCAGAGCGGGACTTTCACAAGAAGAGGTAACCTATTCTTTTTTAAGAATGTTACTGTAAAAGGAAAATAATAAGAAGCTAATGTTTCTTTTATCTGTGTATAAGAGAATAAGAGAGTCGAGGATATAGTTGCTAAGAAGGTCAATGATATAGTTGCTGAGAAGGTCAAGGAAGAAATAGTGCAGTGGCAGGCATCTCAGGCTTCCAATCAGCCTATGGCGACCCACTCTTCTCCTGATTGTACAGACTGAGAGTAATCCTGTAGACCCACTGCCTAACATGTCTGATGTAAGTATTGTTTATGACATTGTAGCTAGTCTTTTCAAAATGATATGTTTTCAAGATGATATGTATATATGTATAACATTCTTTACATAAATTTGTAGGAATTGAAGCCATGTCGCTTAAGAATACAAGACTATGTTGTTGCAAAGGCACAGACTTACCCATCCCTTCCTGGGGCAACATTTCACGGGACTCCAATGCCACAGGGTTATGTTCGTGTGAGCCCGATACGTGTATTACCTGATTGGAGGGAAGCTACATTGCCATATGCCCACTCGGATATTGATACACTTGCTGAGGCAGAAGGCGGGGTGATATTGTGGCCCAAAGCAGATGTCGTCTATACTATTGAAATTGTAAGATAAATTTACATTACTTTAGATTGTTAGTGTGTATATATGAGGTTAATTGATTAGAAATTATATATACAGGTTAAAAAGAAGACACCCGGAGCACCTAGGCCTCCACCTCCACTTCTTGCATTACCAAGTTGGGTTCCAACTGACCTAAAATACTCGTTAGGTCCTTCTTGTAGGGGAATGGCATGTTGGCTACGTGCACATAATATACATTGCCCTATAATTGTTTCTTTAGAAGCGAATTATGTAGGTCAATCATACGAAAGCTCTTTATTTATACAAGATATTATTGAGCTATTTATATATGATTGGCTGAACACATCAATGATAGAGACATGGATAAGGTGAGATCTTTTTTATACATACATATACCTTGTGTAAGATCCGGTGATCTAGTTTCTTATATATTAATGCATATGTAATACATGTTTTGCAGCTACTTACTCGAAAATCAATGCAAACAATTTGCATTTGACCATGTGGGATTTTTGATTCCATCATTGATTAGTATGGTAGCTAAGACCCTGATAGTGTTCAACAATATTGTATAGATGCTTTTACAATTTTCGGTCAGAAACAGAAGATGATAATAATAGCTCCATTCAATGTCAAGTAAGTTTACTTTACTTATAATCTGGACTTAAGAAAAGTACATTTTTATTGTGGATTTTGAGCTATTAATTTTTAACTTTTTTACCTCTAGCGGTAGGCAATGGGAGTTACTAGTTATTCTCCCCGGGACGTTCACTGTTTATTATCTAGATCCTGCGGGGAGTACATTGAATACTAAAATTGGACACGTAATGAGATTGCCATTATTCTTGTGAGAAATATTTCATTTTTATATCCGTTAAAATCTGTTATTATATTACTATTTAATTATGCAATTTACTGTGTTACATTAACATGTAGGGGTTTAGATGCATTCAAAAAGGCTGGAGGAAAGGTCCCAAGGAAAAAGAACCAGCCAATAATTTGGGAGAACGTAAAAGTAAGTTTCTGACTACAATGTATATATTATTTATGTGAACTGTGCTTAGTTGTATTTTTTAATATTTTGTATGTTTCAATTTATAGTGCGCTACACAAGACAACGGCTGGGCATGCACATACTATGTGATGCGATTTATGCAGATGATTATCAAATATGCTGCATTGGACATCGATACCATACATGAGGTATTATATATAGTCTCATTAGTTAGTATGAAATATATCAATCTTATTTTTATATTATTACTTATATATATACATCATTCTCTTTGGAGGTGTTTAAAACTGACCACACTATAGGTAAATGCTTAAAAGATGTACATGCTCCATATACGATGGAAGTATTAAATGAAGTAAGAGAAGAATGGGAAAGAGCCATACAAGTAGTGGCGATTGTAAGATATAATTGGGATGCTGATAGCGATGTTGAATGATATTTTATAAATGAATATTTCTCAATGTTTATACATGTCTGAATGTTTCTACATGTATTTGAATATTTCTACATGTGTGAATGTGAGAATTGAATTGATGTCTGAATGTATCTACTTGTGTGAAAAGTATAGTTGTTGATTTTGCAGGTTTGTGGCAGGTTTGTAGGCTGATATCAATGGATGTTGTAAACCTACAATTCAGAAAACTAAACTGCAGGTTCTCATCCTGCTGACCAGCCACAGTAGGCCTGCAAACTGATAAGAAAAAAAATAAAACATAGGTGTCGGTTATTTATAGAACATCGTCATCAAAGGCTTACAACGTCGATTATTGGATAAAACTGCCGCCTAATATGACAAACAACCCGACCATGCAGGAAAGCACGGTCGTGGCAGAAAAAGCATCAGTGCTTAGTACAAAACCGACACCTATAGTACTAAATACGGCCGTGCAGGGAAGCATGGCCGTGGCGTCTGGGAATATGGCATCGATTTTTTAGTTACAAACCGACGCAGAAAGTGTCCTAAATGGCACCCTTTTTGTAGCGTGAACCCTTTTGGCGTCGGCGTACTATACATAACTGACGCCTATAGGTGCCCTTTTTGTGGAACGAACCCTTTTGGCGTCAGTTATAAAACCGACGCCGAAGAGTTCAACCTTTAGCGGAGCCCACATAGGCGTCACTTGAGAACCGTCGCTAAAAGGGCATAAACAACTGACACAGAAGACATGTTCTGTAGTAGTGTTACATCTTACATAGGACAAGAACTGTCTCCATGTATCACTCTGAACGAGCACACATGCTCTCATCAGACCCTCTAATTTGGATCATACTAACTATTAGTTCGGGGTGATAAATTATACTATCATCGAGTCCTTCATGTTTTTACTTCCACCTCATGGAAGTGAACCTTTAAGTTATACTCAAGAACTTTTGAACTCACATTATGGTGTAGTTGAACCATCTCTCTCATATGTAGTTCAACCAGATCTGTCCCTTGACAGTATTCTTTCTTTCTAATGTCGTCTAAATAAGGTGACCCACCATAACCCATATTGCATCTCGACCCTCCTTGGTCTAGGGTAGACTTACAACATCCAAAGTGATGAAATCCCATTCCCTCTCGGGAACTCTTTATCCTCTAAAACAATACATTGGGTTACTGGTGTTCGTCCTACACCTCTTGGCTTGCATGGAAACATACCACATGTAACTTCATGTTAGGTATCCAAAGTACTACTGTCACTTACTATCTTCTTAGTACCACGGTGTATGATGAACTTAAAATCATGATCTCATGTATGTCACGATTCTTCAAGGTTGATTCCTCAGAAACCCTAAACCACTCTAATCAGGGTTTCCTCACCTTATTTTCCAAAGAAGTGCCTTCGAGGTTCTACAACCATCCTTTCACTACATCAAGGACTAGGTTGTCTAACCAAAAAACCATTAAATTGATCAACTACCATTGATATATCTGAGTGTTAGACAAACTTATCTCTTTTCCCAACTTTAAGGTTAGCCTACCAACCTCAACTTCTTCTAGGCTCTAGCTAAACTAGGCAACTATATCTCAACCAGAGCATTAATTACCACTTCTCATCCTCAGGTGTTTAAGTAAAGTTGAAGACATACACCTCCATGTATTCTACTTATCATCTCAAACTCAAAGTTTATCTTCATCAAGAAACTCTGAGTTCATCCTTACGGTGATCAAACTCAACCTTGCATAATTTGCAAATTCCACATAGCTTATGATAAAACATTCTCACAAGATGATTACCTTAATAATCTTATCGTTTGTACACATCATTCACTTTGCAAGGGTATGTTATTATCTCTCCCCTCATACCTCATAGCAACATTCCAACTCACATCATCTTTATCCTTAGTGTAAGGCATGCGTACTATCCTATTTCTCACTCCCATAACAAGAGGAAATAAGCATTTGGCGGCCGTCCAAACACGAAGTTCTTCATGTTCCAAGAGTAGAGATGGTACATCTCACATTGCCAGTACACTACAAATCTAAGTTGAAATGTGCCCCATACGTCTCTACATCACAAACATCTCGGTATCGAAGTTACCTCCATGGAAAATTGGTTTCGAACCTACTTGGGTCACCACACAATCCTTGGTCATCTCCTCTAGGTCTATAGGGTGCCGGCACTTTTGGGGTCATCCCTCTTCCCTCATGCATCTAGAGAGTTCCCTACTCATTTTCCCTTTGGGTCCCATGAGTTCTCGAAGGTGATCAATCTCCTAACCCATGGCCCTTAGATAATGATAGTTGTTACCTCCCAACCCTATGGTCATGTGCAACTAGGGAATTAGGCAACTCCTACTTCCATCGGTCTTATCCCTTCCTAACCCTAGGATAGACTTATGATTCTATTATAGTACATGTCCAACTTAGAACCTTACCCAAGCCTTCATCATCTCTCTCTCTACATTCATGGGCTGACTTTCATCCATTCATAGGGGTCATGGCAACCTTCTTATCTTGGTTAGGCCCCATACTGGTTACCTCCATGGTAACACATCCACATGCACTTAGAGATGGTTATGTATGGTTCTGCAGGTTCATTCTCTTACCATGTACTCTTCACTTAGCTTCTCAAGATCCTCTGAAACCTCTTTAGGTTACCTCAAAACCAACAAAACTGGTATACATCCTACCAAAGGGTCCCTCTCCCAGGATGGGAGGAAACTACACCTTGATAACAAAGGTCACAAACATCCTTATGTTTAGGGTCTGCATCCACATGAGCATGCTTAGCCCTAGCGAGCTACTAAGGCACAAGCAGACACTTACAAAACCATGCTAGGTCACACTTGTCCTCATCCTCAACATTGGATCACGATCATGCCTTCCCATGTCGTCAACTTATCTAGGAGGGGTTCCTCAAACATACTTTAAACTTAAGGGGTTTCCTTTTTCCTCTATACATGAAGAGTACCATGCTCAAAACTACAGAACTCAATTCTCGTCAGGAGCATTAGGTATGCCACTTCCCCTCTTAGGCCTAGGAACCCTATGTTCACTTTTTGGGTGTCCAACTGCATGTTCAACCTCTTAACCACAAATCAAGCATGTATAAGGCATGACATGCACTCCCTGTCATCCTTCTACTCGAGCAACACTATAGAGTTGAATCATCCCCAAGGACAACCAACAAAGTACAAGGCCTCACAACTTGCTACTTAAACCTCCTCAGGGTCTAAGGCACTCTTTGTCTCATCTCCGTAGATAACTCCTATACCATAGGCACCTAGGTTCCAGGAGCATCATCCTCTCTTTAGGGTTTGGTTCCTCACCAAGATATCATCAACCCCCAGGGATCAAGCACGAGTCAACCACTATCATCCACTTAGGTCGCATCATTCTCAACTCTCCGTTGTTCTTCATGTCTCAGAATCTAAGCTTCCAACCTTCTTGCTTGTGTCCTACTTTCTCTCTCTAGAGCTAACACCACATCCATCCTTACTACTAGAGGTCCTCTCTCCATGAAGGATCACGCTCACAAGAGTACCTCTACATGGGTGAAGTCTATGTTTGCCTAAACATAACCTTCTATGCTCATTCCATAAGCTATCCATCATACTCTCCTGACCAGGGTTTTAGCCTAATGTCAGTACTACTAACATACTCTGGGTGCCTACTATGCCATGCCCATAAAAGCCCATAATGTTTCCATAGGTTCTTTACTAACCTCATCATTGAAGGAGTTATCCTTCACTCTAACCTGACCCTTCCCAGGGTTAGGTCATCCAAGGAACTAGGTTATCCAACCTCTCATGGCTCATAACGTTATGGGCATCCAAAAGCATGTCCACACACACAGTCTATCCTGAAATCTTAACTCATCATGTCATCTCTTTCTCTAACCACCGCTTAGGGTTAGGGTTAACATTATACTCAGAGGATATGCCAGGTCTCTTCTTATAATGGAGGTCTCTACCTCCAAGACTAACTCTCTCTACTTATCCTCCTGACAAGGAGGTCTAGCCTCAGGTCTCTCCTGAGGGCATGACAACATATGTCATATGACCTAAGTATGTATCTATTCTTTAGTTTACGCTTAATCTATTAAGCTTATGTCCATGACATCTTATTTATATGCTTTTCATTAATTTGGTGGAGGATTCCTTAAACCTTATCAACCTTACCCATACCTCAAGAGGGTGAGGAAAAGAGAGAAAACCCTAATCCTTAAAATCCTTAAGAGAATTTCAGTCGAGAAGGGATGAACGAGATGAGAGAGTCCTAAAGGTATCTTATTTTGAGTCAAATCCTAAGACATTGGCCAGGTAGTCACACAATCTGGGAGTCCTCATATTCCGACTAGTGGTGCAGAGGAAAATATTGCCAACCCCCGGTCGTGATCCTTTTCTAGACACCTTTGTCTTTTGGAGAATCCTCTAATAACTCTCTCAGTTCTATGGAATTTGTAAAATTTAATAATTATTAACGATTAGATGAGGAACCTATGCTCTGATACCAATTGTAACGACCCCGTCTCCCGGTAACCCCCACTTAAGGGAGACCAATAGATTAGAGTCATTATCCCAAATAAATCAGATCAAAGGTTTGACAAATAATCAATAATAATCATGAAATTCTACTATCTAAACTGAAATCTGGTATTAAAATAAAACTTTGCTTACCTTTTAAAATAGTTTGGAAATCTATCTATCCACAACTTGAATTACTCTATCTAATCCTCCTTGCACTTTATTTCTCGGTTTCACACTTTGCAATTAGGGTTTTACTTCACCTTACTCTTTTAAACCCTAATTGTCTCATCTATCCTTCACAAAAGATAATTAAGGTTATCCTTTAACACATTTAACCTTAATTTCAGATTAAAGCACAATTAACCATCAATTAAGTTCATTAATCTTCTTTTCCATTAAAGCTATTTTTATCCTTTTAATCCATGAAAAGATCATTATGCTCATTTATCATCAATTCATAGTTCATTATGGTCTAATTCACATATGAATGTTATTTATCATTAATTCTACCTTTTATCCACTAGAAAACCCTAATTTCTACATTAAGGGTATTTATCCACAATTAGGAACTGTTATACTCGAAATAGCTTAGAATCATTATATCTTAGCTTTATTCATGATTTTGAATAATTAAAGCCATTAAGAGCCTTACTTACTAATATTAGGGTTTCAAGGCCCATTAAAGCATATTTATGCACGTGAATTTCTAAATTAACCAATTATGTGCAAAGTTCATCCTTTTTGTTCTTAATGTTCCTTTTCATGATTAATAGGCTAATATCAAATTTAATCATCCATTAAACCCTTCTAGATATATTAATCATCTCAAAATAGGGTTTCTTAACCTTAAATTCATTAAAGTTAATAACGTCCATTACTTTTTGAATTAAAATTATAATTAGGCTTCAAATATATTTTTATTGCATTCCTTGAGTTCTCCTGATCAAAATTCATGTATAATGCGCATCCATCCGAGCTATGGTTAAATAGATAGTAGAATTTCATAATTATTATTGATTATTTTTCAAACCTTTGATCTGGTTTATTGGGCTAACGACTCTGATCTCTTGGTCTCCCTTAAGTGGGGGTTACCGAGAGACGGGGTCATTACAAAAGGTAGCAAGGGCATTACAAAGTCCGAATGGCATCTGTCTATATGAAAGTGTGCCATAAGGATAGGTGAAAGTAGATTTCTTCTGATCCTTTGGCTCAAAATCTGATTATAATTGGAATACTCATCGAGGAAGCAAAAGTGTGAACGACTGGTGAGTTGTTCCCAAATATGATCAATGAATGGTAAAGGAAAATGATCTTTTAAAGTGACCACATTCAAACTTCGATAGTCTATGCATACATGCCACCTCATCACCAGCCTAGTTGAAATCAACTCATTAGCTGCATTAATTGTGACAGTGATCACCCCTTTATTAGGAACTACCTGAGTTGGGCTAACCCACATAGAATCTGAAATGGCATAAATGATACCTTTTTTATAGGAGCTTGCCCACTTCTTTCTTCACTACCTCAGTCATGATCGACTTGAGTCACTGCTGAGGTTGGACTATTGCTATATCTCCTTCTTCTAGTTGGATTTTGTGCTAGCACAAACTCAGATAGACTCCCTTGATGTCCACTATAGACCACCCAAAAGCAGATCGGTGGTTCTTCAACACAACAAGCAACTACTCCTCTTCTTCACCACTCAAGGACGATGATATGATCACTGAGAGCTTATCTTCTACCGCTAGGAAGACATACTTCAGATGTGGTGGTAACGACTTCAATTCCAACTCACGTGGGATCAACAGAAATGGAACCAGTGGTGGGGAGGTGGTCCCAAATCTTCAAAATATCTTGTATAATATCAAGGTACTGCCTTCAGCATCAATACACATTCCTCTAGAGAGCATATGTGTGTGATGTCAGCTACTTTATTCATCAAGCATGCTTTCAAGGGTAATTGTGGATATGTTTGAATCACAGAATGAGTAGTGAATTCCTCTATGGTAGCCAGATCATAGTCTTCTTCTCTATCATCTGGGTAACACATTTCTCATTTTAATGAGATCACCTTAGTGTTTTCAATTATATCAACTGCTAGGGTCTCTTTTTCCACCTTGGTCATCACATGAGCCATGTCAAGGAATGGCTTCCCCAAACATAGAGAAATATTGCCCTTCATGTGTTGTAACATGTTACACTGTGTTGTACCCCTGCTTTCTTTTGAGTGCTCATGGATCTCAATCTCAAACTGGTCATCATGAGTTCCCATGGCCAGACACCGTCTACCCATTTACATAATCAAATCAATAGTGGCTTAGAATGGCCTCCCTATCAAGAGTTTATTTCCTTTATCCTCCTGCATTTCCATTACCACAAAATCCATAGGAAAAACAAATCTATCCACTTTCACTAGGACATCTTCACAAATTCCATATGGCATGACCATAGAGTTGTCTACCAATTTAATAGTCATAGAATTTTTTTCTCGTCTCCTTAAGACCTAGATTCTTGAAAATTGGCAAAGGCATGAGGTTGATACTAGCCCTTGTGTCACATACAGCTTCACCGAACTTAGTCTTTCCTATTAAGCATGTGATGTTGAAACAACCAGGATCTTGTCTTTTAGGAGGTAGTATTCCCAGAATAAAAGCACTCTCCTACTCTTTTAACACCACCACATCATCCTCAGGTATCCTTCTCTTCGTATTGATTATGTCTATCAAGAACTTTCCATATGATGGTATTTGCTCAATTGCATCAATGAGTGGAATATTGATAATTCAGTTCTTGAAGATATCAAAGAATTTTTGGAACTGTCAGTCTACTTTAGTTGCCTTCAATCTATTTGGAAAGGTGGTGCGATTCCGCTAGAGGTGCAACACACTAGCCGATTTGACCCAACTAGATGCGCCCCACGAGGTCAGAACACACGTGATGGGAATTTGCTTTCAAAATTTATAAACCTAAACTAGCTACCTACATCTACTAAAACACTACACCCGCAAGCGCACGGGGTCGGGTCATAGTATAGGAAGGTGGCAAGTAAAGGGTCGATCCACAGGGAAAAGAAGGGGCACTAGAGCTAGGTTAGTTTAGCTAGGTTCCTACTGTGGAGACTAGGGTTAAGGGTTTAAAGGTTGATTTGATTGTTAACTAAGGATGAACAAGCAAGCAATTAAAGGCGAGAACAAAATCTATGTTAAACCTAGATTAGATTAAGGCTAAACAGGAAAGAACGGATTAAGCTGGGTATGAAAATGAAAATTACACTAAAGAAAGCAAGAAGAGAAAAAGAGCAATTAAAGAACTAAACTAACATGAACAAGGTAAGAACAAAGCAAGAAGCTAACTTAGCAAGGAAAGAACTAATTAAGCTAAACAAGCATAAAACTAGGGTTTTAAGCATTAAAGAGATGTGTGGGCTGTTTAGGGGTATGAACTTATCACTTAAGTTGGGGGTGCCATATGAACATTATGATTCCATTTAGATTATCCAAACCAAACAACAAGTTAGAGTCTAATGAATTAACCTAAGCTGCTAACTGGCCATGGATATGCTAGGTTGTGCATATGGGAACTAGTCCCTAACACCCCCTACTACCCTTACAAGGCTCAATTGGGTTAGGGGTTAGGTTCAATTCAATTAGAGTATAATCAAGTCTAGGTTTCTAGATTAGACATTCTTAGGGCAATTAGGGGCCGAGGGTAGTAATGGGGGGTGAAATTAGGGCTTTGGACCCCAATTCCCCCACATTCTAGCCTTGAGAAGGCTCCATGCTAATTGCACTAGAATTATCTAATCTAGCTACTTAGATCTCTCACTTAGGCTTAGGGAGATTGATTAGGATGTAGGAAGATGGGGGGGCAACCTAGGGATCCAAGAATTGGACCTAGGGGCAAATCCCAAAATTCACACATATAAGCAATTTGCCTAAATTCCTAAGTGATTTCACACACAAACCAACAAGCAATCCATGGAGAATGAGATGCAAAAAGAACATAATCATTAACAAATGGAATTACAAAGTTTACATGTCATTTTCCCCCAACATGGTATCAAAGTAACATATTTTCCCCCAAACAGCCCACCCACAGGGGCCTAGCTACTCATAACAAAGCAAAATACAAAATGAAAGGAGAAAGAGATAGAAGAAGCCATGGAGCTCGGTGTAGATGAAGCAAGCCTCCTCTCCAGCAGCTGCAGGACGTCCTCCTCCGTCCCCCAAGGATGAAATGATGTGGAATGATGAAAGGGAGTGGATGGAAGCCTTAGATATGAGGGGTTATGTGGTGGAAATGGTGAAATGGAGTGGATCTGAGGTGGATATGGAGTGGAATGGAGTGGGTGGCGATTTGGGGAGCTAGGAAGGGGTAGAATGTAGCTAACCTTGTGTCGCAGCCGCCACCTAGATATATATAGGTGTGGGGGAAGCACTAGGTTAAGTAGGGGCAAAATGGGGAAAATAGTGGAAAACTAGGTAGATTAGGTGAGTAGCACGGCCGTGGTGAGACACCACGGCCGTGGTGGGTAGGGTAGGCCACGGACGTGGTGGATGGGCATGGTCGTGGGAATTAAAATGACACAGTTACAGTGTTTTTGTCAAAACGGCCACGGCTGTGGTGGGTCAACACGACCGTGGTGGAGGTGGTGTGCCACGTACGTGGTGGCTGGCACGGCCGTGGTGGGCTTGGTGGAGGTGGTCATGGTGCTGCTGCACGGCCGTTTTGCTCTACTGTGCCACGGTCATTTTGTGGAGCACGACCATGGTGTCTACACATTGCACGGTCGTGCTGCGCTGCATGGCCATGGTACTCTCTGCTTCACTTGGATGTCTGTTGATTTCTAAGTGACCTAGCACGGCCATTTTGTGGTACCACGGTCGTGCTGGGTCCTGGATCAACACTTTAACTTGGATCTTTGGCTTTTCTTGGACTTCTTTGCTTCAATTGATCTTTGGCCGCTAGGGGTAGGTCGAGGGAGCATCAGACTTCACTTTGGGCCTCTCCAAGTGCAGAGGAACCCTATGATCTCCCCTTCTCTCTCTCTTCCATCAAGCGTGGTCTAAATGCCTGAAAAACATGCAAATAATGTCCATAAGTGCATTTTATACAAATAAGCATATTAGGGAGAATGACATGTAATCTAACAGGTATAGATGTGATTGAAGAGCAAAAAGGCACAAGATTAAGCCCTAAAATAGGGCTGAATCACCACCCCAAACTTGAAACATACTTGTCCTCAAGTATGCTCCAACTCAATCTCCCTACAAACTTTCACAAAAAGAAATGACAAATGCAATATAAAATACGATTGTTGCTGAATGGGATCAAAGATGACTAAGTACATGCATTTCACCTCTCTCCTCTCCTTCTTTCACAATCCAATCATAAAAAGAGCACAAAGCATATGAACTTCAAATATAGTGCATGGAATATACAAGTTATCCTTATTTCTTCCATTAAGTTCTGGGTAAACCGTTTCATGGTGGCGTTAATCAAGAATGACTAGGAGTGTTGTTTCACATTCATGCATTCAATCTTATATCTCAAATCACACCAAATGACCCATGTTGTTGCGGAAAAGGGTAAAATGAGCTAAGTTTGATGTTTCCTAGCTCAATGGTTATGAAAGTGGAAGAAAGGGTTGCGGTAAGATTTTTGGAGTGTTTTTACACACTCATCTTTTCTTTATTCGAATGCTCTTAAACAAGAGTGTCCTTTTATTTTCTTTTTGCATTTTGCATTTTTTTTCTTTTCTTTCTTGCCCTTGGTGTAGATATGGCATATGGTGGATAGAGTGAAGTGGGGAGATAGAGATGTGGCCCCCCAAACTTTTGGAGTAGGCCACGGCTAATATGTGCACTTTGGCATCTTTTTATGAGGCGGAGGGGTATGAAGATGGTGGAAGAATAGTCGGGTCAAAGAGGGGTCATTGGTATGATTTTCCACATAAGACATCCTGCATGAGAATTAATCCAACACTTCATCCAAGATATCACACCACATGAATGAACCAAATGAAATTGATATATCAAACAAGTAATTCCACAAACACTAAGTGTTCAAAGCTTGCTCAGTTTCACAATTCAACCAATTCAATCACAATCCTAAGAGAGGTGATGCACATGTAAAAAGTCAAACATTGATACCACTTAGAAACAAACAATGGTGATTCACTTGCATTTGTCAAAGGTCAACATTTTAATTCAAAATAGCAGAGATTGGGTCAAAACACAATTTTTAGACAAGAAGTTCCAAATTTGGGCAAAATTGGCCAAAATAGTGCCAAGTTTCTTTCAATCACATCTAAACTCTATATTATTGAACTAAAAGTAGTAAACAAGCAAATCCTAACTAAAACATGCAAAAATTACCAAAAATCAACACGATATGCAATGCATGGAAAAAGAGCAATTTTTTTGAAAATTACACAAAAATTGACAATAAAGTAAACTACATGGAATGCAGGTGTGCAAAGTAGTAAAATTCCAGACTAGATAGCAAGACAAGCAAAAGAAATGAAAAACAACAAACAAAAAGTAAAATAGCAGATGAGATGCAAAAATGAGTGAAAGAAGAATGAGGGCATACCGCCCTACCACCCCAAACTTTTGAACCATGTTGTCCTCAGCATGACACTAAAGTCTAGGGTGATAGGGTAGATGATCACTGCGGAGGTGGTGGAGGTGCTCCTCCCTGCTTGTAGTAGGCACCCCAGTAGTCTGACTGTGGGGGCGGATAGCTGTCCTGAAAAGCTGATAAAGAACTCCACCAGTCTTCACCCCACTGTGGGTTCCTATGGGCCTGGGCATTATGAAACTGATAAAGGTGGTTGACCTGGTAATGCATATGCTGGTGGTCCAACCACATAGCATCCTGAGTCCTCTGAATGCCCTCCTGTGCCTGTAAAATCCTTTCCTGTGTCGCCTGAATGTTCTCTAGCTGTGCATGAATGGTACCCATGTCATATGCATTCACTGAAGGCTGTTGTGGCTCTGACGCTCCCATCCTTTCTTCTCTTTGCCTCATCCATCTTGCCGCTCTTTCCTCTACCGTCCGCCTCTTCTCTGCCGCCTGTGAAGGCTCTCCTAGACCCCCTGTAAACCTCACCTCAGGGATTGCCTCTCCTTTGGGGTTCTCCTCCTCGTACCTCCTCAACTTTTCTAGAAAATCTGACGTTGGTCCATATTGTGCCATGAGGGGTGGAGTATGGTATGGCATCTCTAATGTGACTCCTGGGTAGGGTGGGTTGATTTGGTCAATGATCTTCTGATCCATAACCATAATCATGGATGAGCGAGCCAGGTAGTGTAAATCAACCAACTTTCCACCCTCTGCCATTGTATATCTTGTCATGTCATGCCCCAAGGCAGTGGAAATAGATGTTACAATCCCTCCCATTACAAAAGGATTTGTGCTCTTGGACGAGATTGTCCTCATGTGATCAATCAATAACGCCCCTAGGTTCACATGTCTCACTTTTATCATCCAACGAAGCACAAAGAGATCTTTGTTGGTGCAACTGCCTTGATTTTCATACCTACCAAAGATGGTGTTTGCCAACACCTTCTGAACATAATGGAGAAATGGGATATGAATACCACTTGTCTTTTATTTCCCTGATACAAATGTACTTTGGCCAGTGAAGCACTTCTACATAGCTGGATACGTTGAACTGGACTCATTTTCTGTCCTTCCTCCATCGAGGAGGACAGCCATCTCTCCACTTGGGGCAAAAATCTGATTTAGCATCTCTGAGGTTATCTTCCACCTCTTATCCCCAATCGTTACCTTAATTGCATTCTCGCCATCATTTGTTGCTTTCTCTAGCGTGGAGAAGAACTGTTGTGTTAACTCGGCGTATGATTCCTGCTGCAACGTCAAAATCTCAAAAAGCCCCAATTTTTCCATCAATTCTTGAAAATAGGCATAGAACCCCATTGCTTCCATCGACGCTGGACATGCATATCGAGTAGCTAGCACTCTGCGTGTCAGGCATCCAGTGTGCTTGGGCTCCTTTTCCCTACCTGTAGTAACCTCTGGGTGTGAAAACGGGTGTTGTGGCGGGCTTGGTTGATGCTCAACATCAGGTGTCTCAGTATCATCTTCATCAACTAGCACTAGGCGTCGACATGGTCGTCGTTGTGGCTCGGGTTGCGGCTGTGCCATAGATGAGATACATGGTCATGCGGCTGAAACTGACGGCCGTGCGGCTGAGGCGGAAGGTCTCTCAAATGAGACGGAGTGTCAGGAGGTAGACGGCGGTGGTTGTGGCAAAGATGGTGCCCCCCGCTGTGGATGTACGGTGGCTTCTTCAGGGATAGGATCCACTATGGCATACAGTTCTGCCTCCGTCAACTGGGGGTGGTTGTTCCTTGGCTTCCTCTGGTAGGGGATGACACCCCGAGTCTTTTCTACTGCCTTCCTTGCAAACTTCTTCATTCTTGCTCGAAAAATGAAGTGGAATTAGAAAATTTCAGATTTCTCTGAAGAAAGGGGTTGTTGGGGTGGAATGGAGAGAAAGTGGTGCGTTTGTGGATGGAAAAGGGTGGGATCAAGAGATTATGGTAGTGGAAATGGTAGGGGAATGATTGGGAATGGTTGGGGTGATTTGGTGGGGATTCGAGTGTTGGAATGGGCGGGAGGAGCGCTGCACGGTCGGTAGGGCGTAGAGCACGGTCGTTCTGTTCTTCGGAGAAATGAGAAAGTGAAAAGAAGTTTTGCAAAATTCTGACTTAAATCTGCTGGAATCGGGCTGATGCACGGCCGTGCTGCTTGGCACGGCCGTGGTGGCTTCATGTACCACGACCGTGCTGCCCTGGTTCAAAACTTAGTCGATTTTCTCAATTTCTGACTATTTCCTTGTTGAATATGAGTGCACCACCATGGCCATGTTTATGTGCCACGGCCGTGTTGGGCACTGTAACAGCAGTATGGCACTCAAATCTTGTTCAAACATCAAAATTGATCTCAAGTTGATAGTCCATTGACTATTTGTCAAAATTTCATCTATTCTTCTTCATTTCACTCTGTTCTCACCTGCACATATCAAAACTATACAAAAACTATCAAATACGAGTGTGTGTGTTTGTGCTTTCTTGAAAAAAAAAGTAAAAACAAAGCAAAATGTCAAAAATGTGAGGTTGGGTCAAATTCCCCAAACCAAAGTGGGTTGCCTCCCACAAGTGTTGAGTTTCTTGCCTTCAGCTAGGCTTCTTGGTGATTCTTCAAAATTCACCCGTTTGGCATTCTCATGTGTCCATTCTTGCAAAACATGCATCCTTCCTTTGCACTCAATCTATTTTCCTCATCCCTTTGATCACAATAATCATCATTAACTTCCTCACCCTGATGTCCTTCTCTCAAATGCCCATTTGGACTTGTGAAGTGATCACGTCCAATATCCCTATCTCGGACTCACCGGGTTGGGGTCCTGTACATGTTGATGTTGATCTTCATGTCCATAAATGAGACTGTCATGATGCCACTACGTACATGAATGTCGGCATCAGCTGTAGATAAGAACGACCTCCCCAAGATGATGGGAATCTTCCTATCCTCCGGCTCCATATCAAGTACAATGAAATTCATCAGGAACACCGTGCCTTTTTCCTTATCTATCATTACCAAGACATCATCCACTCAACCTCTAGGCACTTTTATGGATCTATCTGCCAACTGGAGAGTGCAATGTTCCGGCTTCAACTTGCCTAAGCCCAGCTCAACATAGACATGATATGGCATCAAATTCACACTAGATCCCAAATCAAGTAAGGACATGTCTATGCGATTTCCCCCGATGTAACTAGGTATGATTGGGGCTCCTGGGTCCTTTCTCTTTATGGGAAGTGAGTTTTGTATGATGGAGCTCACTTGTTCAGTCAATCTCACCTTCTTTGGAATCCTCCCCGTTGACCTTCTTTTCACAGTGCATAGGTTCTTGAGGAACTTGTCATATGATGGGATTTGCTTGATAGCATCCAAAAGTGGAATGTTCACCTTCACTTGGCGAAACACCTCAAGAATATCAACATTGTGCTTTTGCCTCCTTTTCAATTCCGATGGCTCATCTAGTGCTTCTACAAATGGAGGATCACTAGTTTTTTCCGCACTTACATGAACATGAGGCGGAACGCTAGGGATGGTAGGACCTGCAAAAGGGATATGTGGTGGATCACATGGAATCCCAAACTCAACTTGCGGTATTACAACATCATCTTTATAAATATCAATCACGGTATCACCACTTGGCTGCCTTTGCTTTGCTTTATCAATCTTTCTTTGACTTGCGGGATGCTCAAGAGTTTTCCCACTCCTTAGAACCGTCACATCACTACCTTGCTCATGATGGGGAGAGGGAGCATGTTGTGGCTGTGGAGGAGGTGGGGGTGACACTTGGGGTTGAAACTGAGGTGGAGAAGAGGATTGAGGGGGAGGAGAGAATTGGGGTTGGAAAGTGAAGTTTTGGGAAAATTGAGGTGGTGGAGGTGGTGGGGGAGTGTAAGGCTGGGGATAGCCTTGGAAGGAGTGAATGGGATGCACTTGCATGGGGGGTGGACTGTAGAAAACTTATGAAGAAGGTATGGGTCCACTTACTTAATGGTGGCTCACGATGGGTCTTGAAGACAATGTTTCCTCTTGGAGAGCGATTATAGAAGATAGTTGCTCTATTCTCTCTTCTAACCTTGCAACATCCCTTTGAACATCATCAAACACTCTCAATCTAGAAAGAACCTCTTCCTCAAAACTTGAGATGTACGTGGGACTTTGTGGTTCCTGGTAGCTATAGGAGTGAGGTGTCTTCTTTTCTTCCCCATAGAACTCAATAGAATTGACCAGGTGGCAAGGAGCATTTGTCACCTGGTTCTTCATGAAGTTCACCATGTCACCAAGAATCTTCATCACTTGCGAGCTTGAGTCATCATGAGTAGGTTGTGCACACCAAAGGCATACCCTCTTTCATTCATCCTGCTAGAAGCTCGAATTCTTGATCCTTCAGCCAACTGCTCAAACAAAGGCCATATCTGCTCAGGTGGCCTAGCCATGAAAACTCCTCCACAAGAAGAGTCCACTGTGTCTTGGTCCTTTAGAGACAAACCAGAGTAGAATGATTGAACTAGATACCACAAAGGGATCGCATGGTGAGGACACTCTCTCAACAGCTTCTTGAATCTCTCCCATTCATTATGAAACTGCTCATCTCCCATTTGACTAAAACTTGTCACGGCACACCGCATTTGTGTCAACCTTGCTATAGAGTAGAAATATCTCAAGAAAGCATTTTTCATTGTTTCCCAACTCATGATGTCCTTTCTTGAGTCATACCAGTCTTTAGCTCTATCTTTGAGGGAGAAGGAGAACAAGGTCAACCGGATTGTATCGTCACTAGCCGTCAACATCCTAAAGGTGGAGCATACTTCAAGGAAGGAGTCCAAGTGCTTGTAGGGGTTCTCACTCTCTGAGCCGTAGAAGATGGGCAGGAGCCCAAGAAGACCTGGAGGGATACAGAATTGCTCCCCTGGCATTTGATCAACCCTGCTAGCAATTGGCAATTTGTAGTTGGTAAGCATGAAGTAGTCTTGAAGCGGCTTGTGAGGTGTATTTTGGTCTCCCATCTTGTTTCCTCCTGAATGGCTTGTCACATGCACAAAGCACAACCAAACAAAAGAAAGCAAGTTAGTAAACCAATATACACAAAGAATGCAAAGAAAAATGAATAAAGAATAGCAATGATGAGGGCAGTAGGAAAAGTCAAAGAAAAACTAACTAGCTAGGCCGAACACCTCTAATCCCCGGCAACGGCGCCAGAAAGCTTGGTGCGATTCCGCTAGAGGTGCAATACACTAGCCGATTTGACCCAACTAGATGCGCCCCACGAGGTCGGAACACACGTGATGGGAATTTGCTTTCAAAATTTATAAACCTAAACTAGCTACCTACATCTACTAAAACACTACACCCGCAAGCGCACGGGGTCGTGTCGTAGTATAGGAAGGTGGCAAGTAAAGGGTCGATCAACAGGGAAAAGAAGGGGCACTAGAGCTAGGTTACTTTAGCTAGTTTCCTACTGCGGAGACTAGGGTTAAGGGTTTAAAGGTTGATTTGATTGTTAACTAAGGATGAATAAGCAAGCAATTAAAGGCGAGAACCAAATCTATGTTAAACCTAGATTATATTAAGGCTAAACAGGCAAGAACGGATTAAGCTGGGTATGAAAAGGAAAATTACACTAAAGAAAGCAAGAAGAGAAAAAGAGCAATTAAAGAACTAAACTAACATGAACAAGGTAAGAACAAAGCAAGAAGCTAACTAAGCAAGGAAAGAACTAATTAAGTTAAACAAGCATAAAACTAGGGTTTTAAGTAGTAAACAGATGTGTGGGCTGTTTAGGGGTCTGAATTTATCACTTAAGTTGGGGGTGACATATGAACATTATGATTACATTTAGATTATCCAAACCAAACAACAAGTTAGAGTCTAATGAATTAACCTAAGTTGCTAACTGGCCATGGATATGCTAGGTTGTGCATAGGGGAACTAGTCCCTAACACCACCTACTACCCTTACGAGGCTCAATTGGGTTAGGGGTTAGGTTCAACTCAATTAGAGTCTAATCAAGTCTAGGTTTCTATATTAGACATTCTTAGGGTAATTAGGGGCTGAGGGTAGTAATGGGGGGGTGAAATTAGGGCTTTGGACCCAAAGTCCCCCACATTCTAGCCTTGAGAAGGCTCCATGCTAATTGCACTAGAATTATCTAATCTAGCTACTTAGATCTCTCACTTAGGCTTAGGGAGATTTATTAGGATGTAGGAAGATGGGGGGGCAACCTAGGGATCCAAGAATTGGACCTAGGGGCAAATCCCAAAATTCACACATATAAGCAATTTGCCTAAATTCCTAAGTGATTTCACACACAAACCAACAAGCAATCCATGGAGAATGAGATGTAAAAAGAACATAATCATTAACAAATGGAATTACAAAGTTTACATGTCATTTTACCCCAACATGGTATCAAAGTAACATATTTTCCCCCAAACAGCCCACCCACAGGGGCCTAGCTACTCATAACAAAGCAAAATACAAAGAGAAAGGAGAAAGAGATAGAAGAAGCCATGGAGCTCGGTGTAGATGAAGCAAGCCTCCTCTCCAGCAGCTGTAGGACATCCTCCTCCCTCCTCCAAGGATGAAATGATGTGGAATGATGAAAAGGAGTGGATGGAAGGCTTAGATATGGGGGGTTATGTGGTGGAAATGGTGAAATGGAGTGGATTTGAGGTGGATATGGAGTGGAATGGAGTGGGTGGCGATTTGGGGAGCTAGGAAGAGGTAGAAGGTAGCTAACCTTGTGCCCCAGCCGCCACCTAGGTATATATAGGTGTGGGGGAAGCACTAGGTTAAGTAGGGGCAAAATGGGGAAAACAATGGAAAAACTAGGTAGATTAGGTGAGTAGCACGGCCGTGGTGAGACACCACAGCCGTGGTGAGTAGGGTAGGCCACGGTCGTGGTGGATGGGCACGGTCATGGGAATTAAAATGACACAGTTACATGGTTTTTGTCAAAACAGCCACAACTGTGGTGGGTCAACACCGTCGTGGTGGAGGTGGTGTGCCATGACCGTGGTGGCTGGCACGGCCGTGGTGGGCTTGGTGGAGGTGGTCGTGGTGCTGCTGCACGGCCGTTTTGCTCTACTGTGCCATGGCCATTTTGCGAAGCACGGCCATGGTGTCTACACATTGCACGGTCGTGTTGCGCTGCACGGCCGTGGTACTCTCTGCTTCACTTGGATGTCTGTTGATTTCTAAGTGACCTAGCACGGCCGTTCTGTGGTACCATGGTCGTGATGGGTCCTGGATCAGCACTTTAACTTTGATCTTTGGCTTTTCTTAGACTTCTTTGCTTCAATTGATCTTTGGCCACTAGGGGTAGGTCGAGGGAGCATCGGACTTCACTTTGGGCCTCTCCAAGTGCAGAGGAACCCTAGGATCGCCCCTTCTCTCTCTCTTCCATCAAGCGTGGTCCAAATGCCTGAAAAACATGCAAATAATTCCATAAGTGCATTTTATACAAATAAGCATGTTAGGGAGAATGATATGCAATCTAACAGGTATAGATGTGATTGAAGAGCAAAAAGACACAAGATTAAGCCCTAAAATAGGGCTGAATCAAAAGGGCACTGGAGTTACTAGTGTCCTCTGATGAGGAGAGACATATGCTTTTGATCTAGTATCCTCCACCTCATCAGTATGATCCTTAGTTGTTTTCTCATGTTCCAACTTGTCCAGATCAGCTGCATCTGCTGTCACAGTTTGAGTTTTTGCTCCTTTAACTTCACCTGCATCTGAGTTGGCTGGTGCCTTATTCAACAGTGTCTTACCACTACAGAGTACGACTGCCTTGACATATTGATTTCCATAAGGCATGTTAGTATTTGCTGGGAACCCCTGTTGGTTTGGCAGCTTCAATGTACCCACATCTGCTGCTATTTGGGAAATCTGAGTTTCTATGTTGTGGATATGTGCCCCTTGGTTATGGATTTCTCTCTGAGTTTGACCTATAATAACTTCATTCTGGCTGACCAGCTTTCTAAGCATTTCTTTAATATGGTCAATCTTCTTTTGTTCTTGTTGATATTGTGCCTGGCCACTGAACTATTGTGGCTTGGGTTGTTGCGTCAGAGATGGGTCTTATTGAAAATTGTTAGGATCCTTCTATGAAAATTTAGGATCCTTCCTCCATGTGTATTCTTTGCTCCTATGTTGTTATTATTGGTGCACAAACTTACACTCTTCATCTTCTTCTTGTAAAGGTGATCTGTTGTTAGCACATAACTTTTTAGCAATCAGGTCCAGCTTCTCATTTAACACAGTGATGACCTTGGACTCACCAAAACTTTTGACAGTTTTTGGAAGCTCTCTCTCATCACCCCATGACTTATTATTAGACATGTTCTTTAATATCCCATGATAGCATGTGGGTTTGTTGTTGAATAAGAACCCTACTTCTACACGGTCAAGTGTAGTTCCTTCTCCCTTGTATAGATCATAATAGAAGATCTTTTCTTGTCCCAACAGATCAATACCATGATGAGGTACTTTCCACAGTATATTTTGGAATCTCTCCCATGCTTTAGAATAGGATTTGTCGAACTGCTATATGAAATTATGGATCTTCTTCATTAGTTCATTTGTCTTCTGTAGAGAGAAGTAAAGCTCAAAGTAGGCATTGATCATCTGATCCCACATCTCGATACACTCATCATCGAGATTGTAAGAAAACAACTTTGTGTTGTCTGCCAGAGATGACAAGAAAAGCTTTATATATATGATAGTCGCCGATACTCTATCTATTTTGACCATATCATAGTTCTCGATGTGCACTATCGGGTCTTCAGAACTGTGGCCATGAAAATCTTGGGATTTGACTAAAGAAATCAACCCTGGGTCAACCTTGTAGCATCCCACATTGATGGCTTGTATTTTGATTGGTCCATTTTGAGCTATTGAAGAAGAGGATCTAATCCTCCCCCATATCGTCTGCTCTTCTACTCCATCCCCCATTTTTGCTAACTCGGGTTCTTCTGGTGTTATGAGTCCTTCAGGTGGAGGTGTTAGTGGTGGATTTTGGTTAAATTTGTCTGCATACCTTCCAATTTCCCTCTCTCTATGAAGAGTTATTCTTGCTCATAACCCGACGAAGATGGATATCTGTAATCATGGGCTCAAGTATGCACCATACACCAGTACCTAAAAGTAGCAAAATAATTGTCAGAGTACAATAGTGAATCTACAAACAATAATGATGTTCTGAATCAGCTTTAAGTGAAATATAACTAAAATATTAAAAAAATTGGTTGGCCTAGAGTGGCTGACCACAACACTCATAGTGTTGGATATTGTTGTTTCCCCGGCAAGGGAACCAAAAACTTGACATGTGTTTACCCTGTGTTATACACAAGTGAACATATCAAAGTAATATTGGCCTTTTTGAGGCTCGGGTCAAACACAGGGAAACGTTCTCCTGAAGACTACTACTTACTATGGCTTAATCAGCTAGGTCGGTGAAAGTGAAATGGTTTGATTGAACAGAAACAATTGTAGAACAAAACAAGCTTAACAATTAAATTACTCAGATTTTAGGGAATTCCTCTAGACTATGGTTTCACCACATATTACATTGCAATTTATTCCACATGCTAATATATATTACCCCTATCCCTACTTAAAGATCATGTAATCAAAACTACCCACTCCCGCAGCATAGTTCATTACCTATTCTAATTCCCATCTCATTTCCATAGCAATTGGGTGATTAGTTAGGTACTTTATGATTAATGTCTGGGTTTATCCTCCCGTTTATTCTCCACCTTTCCCAAGGGGTGTAATAAATGGGTAAATCTAAGCTTTTCCAACCCTTAACCTCTCTCCCAAAATGATTAAGGGTCTGATAATCTATCTATGTTGATTAGGCATAAACAGAACAAGACAACTCCATAGATTTATATCCAAACAATAGGGACAAAGATGATATTAATGCATGGAAATCAATTAAAATGTATATTCGGGCTACTCTCAGATCCTAAGGAATCGAGGGGTTTAGCCCCACATGGTTTTCATTGACATATACATGGTAGAGAAAGAGAAAATTGTGGGAAACATTACAAAAACTAAGTAACCCTTTAGAGGGGTAGATCTGGATGATTCCCTATGTAGTGTGTGCAATCCACTGTCTTTCAGCTATAGATTCACCTTCTCGATGTGCTCAGATCATTCTAAGTGAAGCCTTCAATTTCTTTCTCTTTTCTCCTCACTCTTCTGTGATGTGCAATGCAAAACAACAACATCCTCTGGTCTGGTCGAACTCCCCTTAACTCATAGGAATCACTTAAGGTATTAAATAATGCCAATCGTTGGATTAGATTGATATCTTCAGATTTTCCTGATTGGTCAGACTTGGTAGTTCCGACTACATCTTCAGATTTTCCTGATCAGTCAAACTCGGTAGTACCAACTTGGTAGTCAGTAGTAAAGAGTTTCTAGGGTAGTCATGATTCATCAAAATGTCAGTACTATCGACTTGTCTTGATAGCATCGAGTCCTTAGGTCACTTGGGCACTGCTTTTACAGATGCCATCTCAGTAGTAATGAGTTTTTGGACTCGATTGGACCGAGTTTCCATGATTCATCCTTGTGCTTTACTTATGAGGTTTCAGTACTACCAACTTTGAGTGTCAATAATATCGAGTCTGTGTGAGTCTTCTGGTCCAGTACTGATGTGAAGTCAGTACCACAAATTTTTAGTGTCGGTAGCACAGAGTCTGTGAAGTTCAATTGTACTTGAAAGTGCATAACAGCATGGATAAATACTCGATATAAATATTAAAACATCTTAAATAGTAAACATCATATAATTTGATGCATTTAGATAAAACATGCCATTGATAGCATTTCATGCATAATTAATCAAATAAATGACAAATCAACACATAAAATCAAGGAAAATATGCTTGTGAAAATGATAAAAAATCCATGCATCAGTCAATCACCCATGAATCTTATTCCAAGTTATCTTAACATGTCCATCATGTTTCTATTATGCACGTGATTTTATGGCTGGTTAGCAATGTTTGATTCTTGTTGGTATATTGCAAGTTTCACATCTTCTCATTCTATGACATCTCGTATGAAATGGAAGTGTCATACTATGCTATCTAAGTTTTCTTTCCTGAGCAGTACCTCCATTGTTGTCATAGTATCTCTACTATGTTATTTATGGTTTAAATATCCCACAAGTTCATCTATGTGAACTTCTAGATTCATACAATATCCTTTGATGTTATCATAACATCAATATACTCATCTTCTATTATAGAATTAAAAAAATGTCTCTAGCTCAAAACTTTTCCAGCTTACAATTTTTGTTTTAAGGTAAAAAACAAATTTAGATTGCGATCATTAATTTTATTTATCATTTTGGAAGCTTGCATCTATGTAACCCTTTATACCCAACTCTTCCTTATTACCAAGACCAAGGAACCGATCCTTTCAGTGATTCTCAAGTACTTAAGGTTGCTCTCATATGATAGCCCAGTGACTCCCACTGGGATTTGATAGATAGCCATTCATCATGTCCAATACATATGAAACAACTAGATGAGTACATATCCTCTCATCATGTCCAATACATATGAGATAACATGATGAGTACATAACATTGCATATAGATCCAATTGTGAATGCATATGGCATACTACTCATGTTTTCCCATTCTTCACAAGAATTAGGACACTAGGCTCTTGAGAGACTAATCCCATGGAACATGGATATATGTTGAACCCTTCAACATCTTTTCAATATATTTGCTCTTACTTAGTTCAAGAAGCTTTTTAGATCTATTTCTATAAATCTCAATTCTATCTCATAGGATGCTTCACCTAAACCCTTCATGGAAAAAGTACTTCCTTGCCATGTTTTAACATTTGTAGTATAAGGATGTTATTCCCTGTCATTTTGTGGAATATAAATATGCTCCCACTCAACTTTTGTAATCACAAATTTCATCTTCATTCTGACTCAACTCAAACTCTTTAACTATCTTGTCAAATAGAAGATTCTAGCTTCAAGATGCTTGCTTCAATCCAAAAATTGACCTTTATAGCTTATAGACTTTATTTGCGATAATTGGATTTATAAAACCTTCTACTTTGTGTCACATATACATCATCTACAATATTACTATAAGGAATGAGATTTTAAACTCCATATTCCAATTCTCATAGTCTTAATAAGTTGCAATGGCAAGCATGATCCTGATAGATTTAACCATGGCAACTGGTGATAAGATTTTATCATGTTCAACACATTAAACTTGTTTGAAACTCTTTGTAACCAATCTACTCTTCCATGTTGGTCTTCTCTACAGACCTAATTGCACCTTAATGGTGTAACCCCTTTAGGTGGATCCACCAAGGTCATACCTTGTTGGTATACATGGACCCTATAATGGATCTAATGGCTTCAAGCCATTTCTCAGACTCTAGTCACGTAAGAGCTTCTATGTAGGTTGTTGACTCATCATCTATGATCAACTCACCGCCTTCTTGAGTTATAAGATATCATAATCTTTCAAACTCAAGATGTGTTTTGCTAGAACTATGAGGTATTGTGTTACATAAGGAACTTGAGATTCCACAACAACATGTGATTCTCATTGTTCCCATTATACCTCTTTAGGTGTAATATTTTCTTATTTGCCTCGAATTTTTTTATTTCTACTTCTCTCTCACTAATTCATTTGGAATTAAATTCCCTTTAGGAATACATTTTTCTTGGAAATCAGATACTTTATTGTCAGAGTGGGATAAGAATAGTATTTAACAATATAACATTTATGTGATTTGTAGATAAAGCTTTTCAAGAAACTATTTTCATGTACAAGCTTTCAATCCTAATCTTTATTTAGACATATTGGGACACCTCCCATGCCATATCTCATATGGTGTCTTTTGAACCATTTTTGACGGTACATCATTTTAGTGTAAATCATATGCCAAAAAGGAAATTGGAAGATTAGCTATGTTTTATTGATAATTGCACCATGACTTAAAAGGGTGTGATTCCTTCTTTCTGACACATCGTTATGTTTTGGGTGGAGTTCATTGTGATACACTATCAGGGTCTCCAGAAGGTCCTCAAACTCTTGCTTTAAAATATTTCAACATTGGTCCTATCAAAGTGTCTTAATACTTTTACCAAGTCAGTTACATACTTCATTCATGATCTCCTTGAACACTTTGAGAGATTGATACTTGTATTTCATTAAATACACACTTCCATATCAACTAATAGCAACAATAAGTATAATGAGGTACTGGTAACTACCTTTAGTATTTATTCTAAATAGTCTATTTACATTAGTATGTATGATCCCTAATAGAATACTCACTCTCCCACTACATCTAGTGAAGATGATTTTGTCAAATTGCACAATATATAAAACTTGCATGCCTCTATTGGTTGAATTACCAAAAGAGTCCAGATAACCACCATTGTGGATTCTAGAAATGCATTTCTCATTTTTGTGATAAGATGGCAATGATATAGGTATTAATGATTTGAGACATCAAGACATTTAGTATTTGTGTCATACAAATTTGTCTCTACTACTATCGAGTATAGATTGTAAGACATTTCCATATAAGATCTCATTTTTTTAAAATGAAACATCAATTCATTGAAAACATTCTTGTCTATACAAGATAGATCATGTTTTCATTAATGGTAGGTACATAATAGCAATTCACTAATTCTATTATATGCCCATTAAATGAATCAAAAAATCCAACTGTAGTGGTAGCAACGCTTGCTCTGCACACTAGCTTACTTCTTCTCAGGTCCTAAAGTGGATATCTCTATCTCTTTCTTCTTCCTAAGTTCCCTATATAAGAGGTAAATTCATTTACCAATGTCCAATTGTTGATAGTGGTGAAATTTCCCTTAATCATTTAAGTGAAAAGGACACATTCATTTTCCACTTAACCAACACCATATTTTGAGTGAAAAAGACTTGAACTTTAGCTTAGTCTTAGAACTTTTCTAAACCTTGCCTCTACCCTTGGACTCACATTTTCTGATCACCATCATGAGTTTGTCCTTTTTCATTCATGTTTCAGCATTAATCAACATTCTAAGCAATTCAGACAATGGTTTGGTCAAGTTATTGAAGTGATAGCACTCAACAAATTTTCTATATGATTCAAACAATGATTTTAAAATCATATCCATGGCCAACTCTTAACCTAAAAGAAATCTTAGTCTCTCCACAAGCCCAATCATATTGAGCATATGGGGCTCTACTGGATCTCCCTCTGTTAGTTTGCACTCATATAATGCTTTGGAGACATCATACCTTTCTTGCTTGAAATGATTTCTTAAGATGTGTTACCATCTCCCATGTTTTCATGTTCCTCATGTAACTCATATTTCATACAACATAGCATAACGTACTCAATGTCTATGGTATCATTGGCATGGTTGAAGCATCCATTTCAACCATAGGTGCATTTGGAGCGGGTTCCTCTAGCTCTGGTCTTTCAAGGACATAGAGCTTTCATTCATTGGTGAGAATGTTTCTCAAACTCCTAAACCAAACATGGAAGTTAATCATGTTTATTTTGTCCTACAAAAAGATTGATCACACTAATAACATATTTGTGTTTGCCATTAGATTCCACAAAATATATTGCAACTTTAGTCAAAACATTTTTTATTAATTTAATTTGATAATCTTGATAAGATTAATTAGGATTTTAATTAACTATCACTTCCACTATTTTGTTCAAATTGATAACCTTCATGTATCAATTTAGAAGATTGTAGTGCTACGATATTGTACTCAGATAAGACCCAAAACAAGAATTATTATCCGACCAACACCAGAGTCCATAACTAATTATTAAGGTAGGCAACTTTTGTGAATTGCATCTCTTGTAATTCTTGGATAGATGGTATGTGAAAATACTTTCCATAGTCCATTTTCATGCTTCTAGCTCCTTAGTTTCATTAAGGACACCTAGTTAAGACTGACCCAAAAGTTAACACAAAAGTAATGAACCCTGCTTGGTAGGCCCACATAACAACCATCACACTTCCATGAGATAGATAGTGCATCTCGCTTCACATTACCACACATAGACAATCAAGATTTTTGTGTGTGTTTCTTATGGAAAGCATATAAGGCCTAATATTTGATTGAAGGATTTTATATAAATACATATACATATCCAATCACCACACACTTATAGTATGTATCATATACATGCTATAACCACAATGAAAACATGAAATTATATACACAAGCTATGATTTTAACAATACTATTATAATTCTTTAGAGCCACAAGGAATTATAACCACCTAAGGTCTACATTGAATGCAGCAACCTGTTGTAGGTGAAGATCCATGCTATGACCAATCTGGGCTTATTGATTCAACACTTGAACCGATCGACTCATCTCTTGGTTGCTTAGTTGGGATCTTGAAATGGTCGTCTGGTCTCAGGTTCAATCGATGCATTGACTCCTCCATCCTATTGGTTGGGCCACTAGTCAATTGATTCATCCTTTTGTCTTGTTCCCTCCGTCCTTCAGTACATTGGTTCATCCCACGAGCTGTTCATTTTGTCTTTGTGCAAAACGTCTTCTCATGATGAAATATAAGTTAAAACTATTCTATTTCATATTACATTGTAAAAGGGAAAACCTCAAGTTACATTCAAGGGGAAATACGAAAAAGAGCATTAATTTACATTTGGAAAGGAGGAGAGAGGCTCAATATGCAAATCGAGATATAAATAAGAATAAACAACCACAACTATGCACATATAGATCTAGGATTGTCATCCATAACCATGCCAACAACCGCAATTAAAACCGACTTTGAGGGTGACACATGTGAATTACTTTATATATATATATATATATATATATATATACATATATATATAAATATATATATTTATGGAATCATATGTGGTAATCAATCAAATAAGTACATCAAGAAATTTAATATTTGCATTGTCTAAAGTGAAATAAACCCGATCATATTGATTTAAATCCAGATACGTCGTAAATTGACGTGGCTATGATACTATTGTTGGGAAATCGAGACGATAGATCAGGCGGTGGAAAAAAATTAAAGCTTGATTCCCTAATAAGCAAGATCATATCAACAACAATGTATCTAGGAAGGAAGGTAACAAGAGTTATACTTGATCCTAGAGCAAGTCCAATTATAAGTCTCGATACAGTAGCATGCTTATTCTCCCGGAAGCAACAAGCTTCTTCTTCAGGAAGCACTCAATTCATCAACAACAGTCTCCTGGTGTAGCACCACGAATGGCAGTTGACGTTGTCCTACTACCGGGAAAAACTCCTCACCTCTAGAGTAGTCAACATGGACCACCCTGAACTCCACTTTGCGCTACCAGAGATAATGAAAAGGAATTGTCCCTTCAAACATCGATGTATTGGTGTGAATTTACTCTCCCACAAATGTCTCTCCCTTGATATCCCTCCCTTTTACGGGTAGGACTTGCTCAGGTTCTTTATTGCTTACCACAACTAGAGAGGGAAACAATTATCAAAGCTGATTGTTGTGTTTGGGAATCCCTACTACCCCTCTATTTATAGGAAATTTTAGGGCTATAGTTTCCAGTCAGTCTAGGAGTCAAAGATACAGAATTCATGAATTTTCTAAAAACTATAGACGGTCAACCGATTCGTTCATTATCTGATCGGTTGGTTCATTGGTGAATATGTTGGTTCATTCATTGAACTGGGAAATATAGTAGTTTTCCTATTCTGAATCAAATTCGTATTCAACGCACGATTAATGCAAAACATGACATCAAAAACAATCCTTGATTCAATCGGATTGACCATTGAATTGGGTGGTTCATCTCATGAATCGGTCATTTGGAACTGTGAACCGATTAGTTCACTGAGTGAACTGTTCAGTACATGCCCTAGTTTAGACATTGTTTGACCAATGCCATTTTCAATTGACCTAACACTCCAACCAATCAGTTCAACACTTGAATCGGTGAGTTCAGAGATCGATCAGTCAATTTTGAACCCTAGTTGTTTAATTGAATACCTAAACACTTTAGTAATAAAGTTAAACATCATTCATGAATAAACTCCTATTCCAAGTGTATCTGATGCATGAGACTCTATAGGTCCCAAGTTATGTTGGCATTGAATATCCATAACAAACTTATTACATCAAAAGCAATGAGTGGTATCTAGCAACACATCGTTGCTACCCAAGAAGTTCAAAAAGTTGGAGAACAACTTCAACCTACAATCTGTGATCAATGTTACCATGATCATATAGTTCCTTTGTCTCTAATATCTGGATTGAACTCGAGCCATGGAATCATCATCCTATCAATGTTCAATCCATGTTCCTCGAACTAGACCAGATTGTATGAGATGCATGCGAGTTCACATATCACATATTGAATCACATGAGTATGGACATGCATTTTTCAGTCTCGCTTATCAAGTGGCATGCATATCAATCTCCTATAGGAGGAACAAATCCCATCTACATAACTCACACTCAATTACAATGTGTCACAATGCACCTAAGCATCACCTTTATGGAAACCCTTATTCAAGGTCACATCATATGATGTCTAAATACAATTAACAACATGTGATGAGTGTAGTGACTTCACGTCTATCCCTTTTATGCAATTTTCCCATTACTAGAGTTTTATCTGTGATATTCATAGATGTATGTTGTGATTCATACTACTCTTCATAATGTTTGATATAGTTTCACCTATGGATATCTAGATTCACCATCAGATTGTTTGACGTATCCCTCTAGGGTTGAGAACTTAGGGTTTCTCACCTAAGTGATGATTTTTCTAAGTATGGAAGGAATTTGATGGTTTCACCTTGTGAGTGATGATTCAATGGTTTCTCCTTGTGGCGGAAGATCTAATGGTATTCCCTTGGGGTTGACAATCCAATGGAAATCCTAGTTAATGTGTGCAATCCAATGGGATATTGGAATGTGCAAAATGGCTAAGTAAACCCTAGAATCTGATGGGTTTTCTTATGATGCATATGAAAGATCCAACGGGTTCTCTGATAGTACATCCTTGAAGATCTCGCTAAGCCATGAACAATAAAAAACCATGCTAAAGATCCTATGGAAGTTATGACATGCATGGATAAGGATGGATTTCGAGTTCTGACACATGGCAAGCTAGTTTTTCAACATTTTGACCCCTTTCTCTTTCTCTAGGGATATAAATACCCTCCACCACTCTCTCAAACAAACTCTTTGCCTCATTTCTCTCTTTCTTTCTTCTAAAGAAACCCTATACCATATTTTTTTTATGGAGAAGCTCTTTGAGGTTGAAGCTTGGTGAGCTCAACGATGCATGTTACCCTAGGGTTTGGATCAAGCTTCTCTAAGGATGTTTGAAGCTTCCTAACCCAATTTCTTGCCCTAACCAAGTAAGATCTTATTCTCTACTCTAGTTTTCTTGTTGTTCTCTTCCTTATCTCCTCATCCATGGGTGGAACTTTAGATTCTTGATGGAAGATCTTGCATTTGGTTGAAGGAACCCTTTTCTTCTCTCTTTTTCCCTAGATCTACTTTTTTCTTAAAGAATACCTTAGAGATTTTGAAGTGCAAAGTTTCATTTGTTTTTTAGTTGCCTTGTTATTTTTATGTTCATCTTCATCTATACGGATTCATATATCTTTCATCCTTTTTATTTCTTGTTTTTAACTTGTTCCATATAGATCTTGCCCTAAAAATTGTTATTATGGAAAGAAACAATCTTGTGTGCACTACTTTACATACATGCATGATATTTATATGTTGTTAAGATACCCTTATATCATATGAATGTTCATTCTACTAAGGACATGAACTGCCTTAGTTCTGGTGGTATGAAATAAGGTCTATTTAGTATTAAAAAAGTGGTCTTTACTTAGTATAAGAATCGTTGGTTTTACTTGGAGTTGATTTGATGATGATACTTAGTTAATAAATTGATGGCTTTTCTATGACCTTGAGTAATGTTTTGTTAAGTAAAGGAAATGATGTTATTGATTAGTGGTCTGAATAAATGATTCTACTTGGACTCTAAACCAATGGTCTTTACTTAGTGTTTAAATTTTGATTTTACTTGGTAAGTAAATCAATGGATAAGTAAGTCACTAACCCAATGGATAAGTTAAGTGAAAAAAGTTGATGAACTTTCTTCCCATTATCTGATGGCTTTGATTTTGGTTAAGTACTCAGAAGAATACATCGTTTGAGATTTTGTTAAGTGCCTTGATGAACTGATGCTTTGATTTTGGCTAAGTATCCAAATGATCAGATGATCTTATTTTTGACTATGTATCCCAATGAACCGATGGGTTTACTTGGATAATAGAATGATGATTTATGTAACACTTAATCTGATGGTTTTGTAGTCCACTAATGATTTGAAGGTATTAATTTTGACTAAGTACGTAATTATCTATTGACCTTGTTCTCAGCTACACCCATCAATGATTTGATGGTCATCTTTTTGACTAAGTGTCTAAATGACCTGATGGTATTGTTTATGGTCAAGTTCTTCAATGATCTAATGGTCATATTTTTTACTAAGTGACTCAATGATCCAATGGTCAACTTTTTGTCTAAGTGCTTTGACAATGTGATGGTTTTTTTATTATTTAAGTGCATCAACAATACGATGGGATTTCTAAGTATTAAAGGTGATGTTTTTGACTAAGTATATGAATGAACCGGTGATATTTCTATATCAACTAAAAGAATTGATGAGATACCTAAGAGAGTTAAAGAAATGATGGTTTATCTATGTGTTTACTTAAGTGAGCTAATGAAATAATGGATTACCTATGTTCCTACCTAAGTGTCTCATAGAAATTATGGTTTTCCCTAATGGTTACCTTAATATCCAAATGAAATGATGGTTTTCCTATGTATTGCCTAAGGGTGATAATGAACTAGTGGTTTGTATACAAATATAGATTTATGATACAAACCCTATCTGAAATTGTTGAAATACTCTTTTAATGGTTGAGTAGTAGTGGTTTGATATCTCTATTTTCCTCTAATATTGAAATGATGAATAGACAAATCATATTACTAAAGGTAACTTTGTTATGTTACTTTTGTTAAAGTTATACTATTTTTATGATTGATGAACCCTGATGATGGGTCTAAAGGTAATGAGTGTGTTGATGATATGTTGAGCCCTCTATAGGGCATGGAAGGATAATGGTGTACTTGAGGAAGTGGTATTGTTTTGGTCTAAATGGTTTTTGGGTATGTTTGATGCATAATGGAAATATAGCCTCTTAATGAATGGCATTTCAGGAGTGTTGTGAACACTATTGGAAGTTGGCCTTTATCATGAATGGCAATGAACTAGTATGCTATAATGTTGTAGTGGGAAATATGTCTCATATGTTTTATATCTTCTGAAGTTTCTTTATATTAATGTTCTATAGAAATGAATTAGGGTTTGTATGAAAAACTTGATTGATGCAACCTTAACTCAACTAATTGTCATTAACTAATCAAGTGAAATCTTCATCAGGTAGTGCCATGTGTCATAGAGCCATTCCAGTGTCAAGACTTACTGGATGGTAAAATGGGTAATCCAGAAGGGAAGCTCAAAGTCATATACTGTCGAGTATATGCAGATGCAGGGATTGTGTATCCTTGTCATCCTGATCCCAAGGTTATGTAGAATGGTCGAGGCCATGTCTTGGACCATTATGAATTTGAATATTTGTATATTTGATGTGATTGAAGATAGTTGTAGTTGTCCCTCAAATGATAGGGTTGTATATCTTGGTTCCTAGTGTTGTGACTTACATACTAAGGGCAGACTATGTTGATTTGTATCTTGATTAATATTTCGTTGCAGTGCACTCGTATTGACTGAGGGTGAAGAGATCTTAGGATTTTGACTCTCCTAAATCTAGTATAGAACTAATTGCAACTTTGTAGTGGTCAGTTGGACGTTTGAGTGGTATACCTCAAACTCCCTAGGGCTTAATAAAAGATGTAATCCAATTGTGTATCATATGTGATTATGGTTATACAGTGATTCACACTAAATGATACCCTTGATTTCTCCTTTAATATATAGATGATGTATACTGCAGTAAGAGAAAGAAACTATGCTTATTTTGTTAGATATGCTCATCTTATTAGTCATAATTATGTTGTTAGATATGCTTATGATGTTAGATATGCTTATGATGTTAATCATGCTTATGCTATTAGATATCATTATGATGATAGGTATGCTTATGAGGTTAGCTACACCTGATCCGTTATTTAAAATGTGAACTTTTCAATATGGCAATTAAGACTCTTATTATGATTACTATGAATGAAGCTTTTATATATGGCATTTCACTCTCATTACCTTATCTGCTATATCTATTTAATTCTATAATCTACTGTGAGAACTAAACTTTATTGAGTGTTATATCTCCTTCTGGGACATGGGTTTCACCTCATGGGTCACCACATCTTTTTATGTGGTCTTTAGTAGTGACAACAGACATGTAGCATCAAGGAGGAGCTATTGTGATGGATCCTATAAGAAGAGTTTTTTAGATGTCTTGTGTGGCCTATAATCATCCCTATACTCTCATGTCTGGGCGAGAGAATATGTATATAATGTTTCAATCAATTCGAGCTTTTGGTAGCTTGTTGATGCTTGAGATTGGTACACTATCCTTTATAACCTTAGAAGAGACATGTTGAAAGTAATAAAGGTATTGGGACATGCTAAAAATAGAGACATAATATTCATTAAGGGTCCTATCTCCCATGTTTTCACAAAAGAGACTATCACAAAGTTTATAGATTTGCATCACAATCTTTTTCTACGTGTAGTGAAGATGAGAAGTTACCCAAAAATCTTTTGTAGTTTTGTGGAACATATATTTGGGGATAATAATGACTCCATACTACTCTAAATCCATCTTCTCACTTGACTATTTCCCTGATTTGATTTAGGGGTATCCTCAAAATACATTTATATGAACTTCAACTTATCACTGGATTCAAGAATTATTTGAATAGAATTCTTCAAGAGCAGTTAGTTCTCTCCATTTAATTAGATGATGTAGGTAGGAGTGTTGCTATTATAGATAATGGTTTAAGATGAATCCTTTCCTTTAGACATGATGAAGAATCAGTTACATCGGTAGAATAATAATGGGGATAATCAGTCACTACTAAGATGTGAAACTAGAGGAGAGAGATAAAAAGAAAGAAGTAGTGTTGAAGAACTATCACGGGAACAAGACATTATGATAGGAAAAATATTAGTGATCCATAACAATAGTGGCACTCAACCATGTAGTAGGGATAATACATGGAAGGAAAAGAAAAAGAAGAAGTCTGAAGGTTGTTACAAACTTTTAGAAAAGAATCTCTATTGTGTCGCAATCAACATGCCACCGTTAGATCCTATGAGAGATAACAAAGGAGATGGGTACCATCAAATTCTCACCGAGGTTTATACACTAGAGAGAACTTTGTCAAGGGGCACTGGGTCCGAAGGGGATGGCGACTTGCAACTCTCCTTCTATAAAGATTTAGCATGCTAGAGTACAAAAATCACACACATAGAGAGAGAAATTGAGGAGGAAAACCATGGCAGATGACTTCCCACAAAAAGACAAGGCATTGACGTTCTGTTGCAATACCCAACTAGCAGGTGGTGATGGCATGTGTCGTGCTACGACACTCTGTCAACTGCATGACACACTACCAACAATGGGACTTAAGGGAGAGAGGATAGCATGCTAGAGGAATGAGGGAGAACAAGAGAGAAGAGGGGTGGGTAATAGTGGGTAGAGAGAGGGATGCGGCTATTGTTCCTATAAAATTGTAAGGGATAGAGAATTGCTCTTGATACCAAAAGAAGAGAAATTCTTATAATATGTTGGGAGAATCACAAAGAGTCATATATACATACTTGTATTAAGGTATGGTGTACTAGAGACACAACATAACATAAACTACACCAATGCTAAGGGTCTTAAGTATTATCGACTCATTTAACTATTATATAGATAATAACTAACGTAATGTACCACCAAAAATCACATTGAATTGTGTTAAATCACACTGAACCACATGTTATAATTGTAGTGACCTTAGGTCCATCACATTGAGATATGATTATGAGTGTCATCTCTGGCTTCCATGTACCTACACAAGTTGGGTCTATCTGACACACTTGTTCATAATAAGGACATATGTGTTTGACTTGATGTCATATATCATGACTATTGAGACATAGTCACTACTCAATACACATACAAGTCTTAGTGTACTTTTTTCATCTTGTTTCATTAATAATATCCAATTAGGGACTTAGATAAGAATGAGTACCCTTAGCATACACATGATCTTGTGTTCGGGTCCTCAACCCAAAATTTCATGTCATTGAGTAATAAATTATGCGGACACTATATTTTTAATCATTATATCATGCTAAAATAGACATAACAAATGAAAATGTAATTATTATTTAACAAATAAATTATAACATATCCCATTACAACCATCACATGACTGGATCTTAGATCATACAATTAGCACTTAGTGTTATATATTTATCGTCTGCTATTCTGAGAATTCCATAATAAGAAAATCCGTCTCAAGATGTTAGATAGACTTTCCTTTTGTACATGTTAAACTGTTAAGTTACTTTTGTTAATAATCATTTTGAGAATATTATTTATTTAAGTTTATGTGGATTGATTATATTGTTGTGATGAATGTCAAGTTTATGTAATACCCCCTTAAGTGCACGAGTTAGATATAACTCAGTGTTGTTTCCTCTATATGCATGTGTGTCCTAAGCGAGGGTGTTACACAACCAAGGTTTGGTCACTAGAAACTCCAAGGTGGTCACTAGAAAGATGTAGTGAGTAGAAGGTCACTAGTGGCAGCCAACAGTTGGTCAATGTGGAGACGAGCGGGTTAGCCATCGACCAAGGAGGTCGCAAAACCAATAGGTGGTCACTTGAAGGGAGAGGGTGGCATGTTAATAACATCTCATTTGGTGCACTTTTTGCATATTATTTATGCTTATCCTAGCATAACTATACTTATTTTAGTACCTTATGCCAAAAATCTCAATTTCACACATCTTTCACTTTTGTAGGGTCATGCCAATACATAGATGCAGTCAACACCGTGACCGTGGATGTACAGTCCACTAAGGACCCTACCGTGTTTGATGCCTCTATCACTATCTCTTCACACCGTGACTGCGACCATCCACCAACGAATCACCCCATGGTCGAGGCCCTACCATGATCGAGGTCCCCCTCGACTGCAACATACATCCAACACACCGTGATTGTGATGAGAGTCATGACCAAGGCCAAGCCACAACCTAGGCATGCCTCGACCGAGGCCATACTATGAAAGTGTCCCAAATGGTTAAGTTGGTGGGAAGCACCTATAAATAGAACCCCACCTCGACTTGTTAAATCATTAGATCACCAAGGACCATAAAGTGCTGCCAAATTCCAGAGTCACTCACATCCATACCATCAGTCTTAGATCTCTAAACACAAAGGTTGGATGAGAGAGAATATTGATCACCCTCTTCTTTAAAGGAATAAGCCACAACCACATTTCCCACTCTAGATCTATATTTGAAGAAGTATAGTGGTGTATCACCATCTTCTCTCTTTATCTAGATCTATCACCTTCATCACATTGTACTCTCCCTCTTCATGGTTGTTGATGTATCTATCGTTTTATGACGATGTTATGTTGCCCGTCAAAATGTGTGGCTAAACATCTAACTTGGGTTGGGAATAGCGACTAAGGATCTACCAACAAGTATATTCTTTCTCCTCTTTGAATATATATATATATATATATATATATATATATATATATATATATATATATATATTCTTATCAAGATTATCTCCATACATCTATTTCTAATGCATCATTTGTATTCTTATCTATCATCTTGTGATGTTTGATTGTTGGTACCTCGAAAGAGTAGTATTATCCTTATCTAGTGTTATGGAGTAGTATGAATACATGAAAGTGTTGGAATGCTAAAGCTAACAATCATATGGTTTGCTTTGTGATTGTTAGATTGTAATCTCAAGAGAGAGATACCACCTTACAACCTAGATCTATCCTTATCTTGAGAGAGGAGGGAGAAGACATTTTGATGATCGCTTATAATCTTGATAAGTGTATACAAAAGGGGTGTGAGTTTTGCATGTTGGTGAGAGACCTTAGTAGGTGAAACCCGATGCAATTTTGCTTCCATATCTTTATTTCTTACCGCTTGTTAACGTTTTTCTCTTGTTTTTATTTTCTTTCCTTTACCTTTTTTTGTTTTGGTTATAGCATCATCGTTCATTAGGGAACACCCTTTTTAACCCACCTGTTCGTTTGGAGTGTAAGAGTGTGAGATTCTACGTACTTAACATTTTCTAACCTTGTCCATGTGGTTCGACCCCGATGCTACATCGGACCCCGTATAATTGTTGCGGGGGCTTGAGTGTCGGGTTATAATCTTAAAAGTCTGACTACTCTAGATTTTCTCCATTTTAGATGTGTGATTTAGGTTGATCAAAATTTTGTTAGTGTTAAGAACACGAGTCCACTCACTATACTCCTGTGCCTCAAGCTTAGTGATAAGCTTGACTGAACAAAAACTCTAAATCTGCCCCCCTATGATTACGTAGAATAGTTCATTTTAAACGTCCAGTTTCATAACTCGACCGTGTGGTCTATTCAGGGAACCCAGAGGGAAGCAGAGATGTTCAATTCTTCACCTTAACTTTAAGTCACCATGCCGCCTCATGTGGACGGTAGTCTTACTAGAGACGATCAAAATATGAGAGTTCAACACAGCCCACTATCTCATGAGACGGATGAAGAAAGAGATGATTGTCACTTAGATGGTCGTCGTTGTGAGGAAGAACGACATGAGGAAGAATGACGTCACAATCTCCGTAGAAGGCACCATAGAAATCACTACGATAATGAACGTGAACATAATGATCAGATCAGTGAGAGTGAAGACAATGAGGAAGGATAAACTCTTAGAGAGCTGTCCGCAACTAGATCCAAGAAGTCAAGGTACCCAATTATTATCCCGCACTTCAATGCAGCTAATTTTGAGTTGGAACTTGATGTGATCTCGATGATCCAGAAGAAGCCTTTTTATGGGAATTCAAGGAGAGAAAATCCGTACCACCATCTTGATACCTTCAAAAATATCTATGATACCATCAACATGAGGGAAGTGCCCCCAAGAAGTCATATATTACACAAGATTCAATTTCTCTCTCAAAGATAAAGCTCTATATTGGTACCTTAACTTGCCCCACCAGTCCATAGATGGATGGAGACCCCTTAAAGATGCTTTTGTTAGTAAATTTTATCCCACTGAAGGAACTATCTGTAATATGCAAAAGATCACTTCTTTCACAGAAAAACCAAGAGAGAACCTTCACGAGGTGTGGGAACATTTCAAGAATACCAAAGATATTGCCCCCACCATAACTACCATAAGGGATTCTTGTAACCACTTTTTACAATAAGTTAACTCCCACAAAAAGAAATTCACTGAATGTAGTTGCCAAAACTACTGTTTGGGTAAGAAACCAAGCAGAACCATGAAGATCATTGATAATATGGTTTCACTGTAAGAAGGCATGGACTATGATAGAAATGATAGAGGACCAGCCAAGAAGGCAAGATCTGAAGGACCATCAATTGAAGTCAAGGCTTTGGAAACTATTACAGATCAAATTCAAAAAAATCGCTACTAATGTCAAACAATTAAAAACATTGGGGGCAAGGTCAAGAAACACATAGAGAAAGTCATGAAATGTGTTACATGCAGAGAAGGAGGGCATGAAGTTGACAACTATATTTATACATGGCCAGAAGAGAGCAAAGAAAGTGAAAGTGAAGAAGAAATTGAAAATGTCTCTTATGCCAATTTCAAACGACCATATAATCCTGGGTTAACTGTGACAATAAAGAAGCTGCTGAAAATGCTCATAAAATGAGTAATTCATCTAAACCAACTCAAGGATTCAAGAAGAAAGGAGGACTGACTCAATATACTAGAACTACTAGTTATCATATGAACAAAAATAGCTACCAGATCCAAAATAAAAATGTGAGTCAACGGGGTTAAGGACAAGGGCAAGGATTGAGCCAGGACAAAGATAGCAACCAATCTGATATGATTTCTCAATTGTTCGACTTCACAAAAAGGCAATTTTTAGTAAACAACCAACTTGCTCAAAGTTCCATCACCAATTTAGGAGTGTTAATTACAATGCAAACTCAGATGGTAGACATACAAACCCATCAAGGTTAGATTGATCAACAGCTTTCACAACTAGCAGAACTTATGAAAAACCCTTCAGGGAAGATCCCATCAAATATAGAGATGGAAAAGATGGCCACTCTTTGATCATAGAGGATGTTGGAAGACCCTAGCACTAACAACACTAAAGAATAAAGAAGTTGTGGTGAGAAAACATTTGACAGGGTGATTATACCAGAAGAGTCCAAGGGACAAGGGTCAACTGAAGACGACCAAGAAGAAGGAAATGGAGAAAAGAAGGGATGAAGAGGTCAAGAACTTAGATCATGTAGGATAAGTTATTATGAAGAGAAATCCTTATGCCCCAAGAGTTTCTTTTCCCTACAAACCGATCAAAGCAAATTTAAAGAAGAGGTACGAGAAGTTTATGGAAGTAGTGAAGAAGCTACACATGGATGTCCCATTTCTTGATGTGATTGAAGAGATGTCGACATATGCAAAGTTCTTTAAGAACCTAATCACAAAGAGAAGGAGGGGAGACCCTGTTGAAACCATGCAATTGGAAAAAATGTCAAATGCCTTCGTTCAAGCTGAGTTACCAATCAAAAGGAGGGATTCAGGGTCATTCAACATACCCTTCTATGTTGGAGGCAATGCGGAAAGGAAGGGATTAGCCGATTTGGGAGTAGGAATTAGTCTTATGCCCTTTACTCTAGCGTAAAGGCTTGGGTTAATGGATATGGTGAATATGGGCATGAGAATCGAATTATCCGATCACTCCTTTACAAGACCCGTGGGAATAGTGGATGATGTTCCAATATGGGTAGGGTGATTTTTCATACCATATGACATAGTAGTTATAGACACAGTCAAGGACTCTAAGTGTCCAATGATATTTGGGAGACATTTCCTCGCAACTGGAAGAGATCTCATAGATGTAGTAGAAGGAATCATTACATTGCACGTAGGGGATGATCACATTGACTTCTGAGTACAAGATGCTATGAAAGGATTGTCTCTCTATGAGTCAGTCTACTTTATGGATAAATACAATCAATACTATGAAGAGGTGTAAGAGGACAAGGTGATTGCTGATCCCCTTATGTGAGACTTGAATAGTCAAGACCCTACAGTGGAAGACCTAGAGGTTGTAGAGATCTTGGATTACTTGAAGCAACATGAAGAAAAATTTAGTGATGTTGAAGAGACAGTCGAGACTGCAAAGTACGCCTCACTTGATCAAACACCTGAAGAAAAGAGAGCATCAAAACCAAATCCATAGTTGAAACCACTCCCTGAAGGGGTAAAATATCAATTCCTAGACAAGGAAGAGAGGAATCCTATGATCGTCAATGCCAACCTAACAGGTGATCTGCTAGAAAGGTTGCTAAAGGAGCTAAAGTTGCATAGAAAGGCTATAGGGTATTCTATAGAAGAAATAAGAGGGCTCAACCCTGCCTTATGCATGTAAATAATACATCTCAAAGAAAATGCCAAACCTTTAGCTCAACCATAGAGGAAATTGAACCAAATGCTAAAGGAAGTCATGAAGAAGGAAGTTATAAAGTTGTGAGATGTCGGGATCATTTACTCGATAAGTTATAGCAACTGGATAAGCCCTATCCATGTGGTGCCTAAGAAAGGTGGGATGACAGTGATAAGAGGAGAGAACAGAGATGAAGTGGCAACAAGAACGGTAACAGGTTGGTGTATGTGCATTGACTATCGTAAGTTGAATGCTACTACCAAAAAGGATCACTTCCCTCTGTCATTTATCGATCAAGTTCTAGAAAGATTATCTCACCATGATTACTTCTATTTTCTGAATAGGTATTCAGGATTCTATCAAGTATCGATTCATCTCGATGATCAGGAAAAGACAACCTTCACCTAAATTTATGGCACATATACGCTTTTAGAAGCATGCCATTCGCATTGTGTAATGCACCAACAACTTTCCAACGTTGCATGATATCTATGCTTTCATACTTCCTAGAAGACATAGTAGAGATCTTCATGAATGACCTCTCTATCTATGGATCAGATTTAGAGGCATGTTGAAGGAACCTATCTTTGCTGGTATAATTCTATGAGGAAAAACACCTTATCCTGAACTCAGTAAAATTCCATTTTATGGTCCAAGATGGTATCGTCTTAGAGCATAGGTTTTCAAGAAAGGAATCGAAGTGGACCTGAGCAAGATCAAACCATATATAACCTTTTGCCACCTAAATCTATTATATGAGTAAGGAATTTCTTAGGGAATGCGATAAATTATAGATGATTTATAAAAGAATTCGCAAAGATCGCTAAACCCCTTTCAAATATCCTGATTAAAGATGTTGAATTCAAGTTCACTAGCAAATGCTTAGACTTCTTCTAGACCCATAAAAGGGTGTTAAGAACATCTCCAATTCTACAAGTGCTAGATTGGGACCTACCTTTTGAAATTATGTATGATGCTATCCATTTCACCATCGGTGTAGTCCTAGGATAGAAGAAGGATAAGACACACCATGTGATTTTCTATGCAAGCCGAACATTGGACGAAGCCCAAGTAAATTGCACCACTACTGAAAAAGAAATGCTGGCTATTGTATTTGCCTTTGATAAGTTTAAATCATATTTGGTAGGGTTAAAAGTAAAAGTGAACATTGATCATGGAGCTATAAAATATCTCATGCAGAAGGACACAAAGTTGAGACTTTTGCGATGGGCCTTATTACTGCAAGAGTTCGACCATGAGATCGTTGATAGAAAGGAAAAGAAAATGTGGTTGCAGACCACCTATAAAGGATAGTTTTTGATGAAGAACATAAATTTCCAGTAAACGACAACTATGCCGATGAAGCTCTTTTGATGGCCCAATCGGAAGAGTGGAGCATGCCTTGGTTTGCTGACATTTGCAATTATCTAGCCTGTGACCAACTTCCACCGGAGATCACTTATAATCAAAAGAAGAAATTATTCTCTGAGCTAAAAATACTATTTGGATGATCCACTTTTATTTTAAATATGCTCTCAAAACTTATGTCGTTGTTTCATACCGGAAGAACAAGTGCCCCTAATCCTCAAAGAATGTCACTCCTCACCTTATGGGGGCCACCACAGGGGGGAAAGAACAACTGCAAAAGTCCTAAAATTAGGATTTTTTTGTCCCACTCTCTTTAAAGATGTTGCATCTTTTTTCAAAACCTGTAAGGAGTGTCAACTTACAAGAAACATCAGACGAAGGAATGATATGTGGATGGCAGATTGGGTGGAAGTTGAAATCTTCAATTTATGGGGGATTGATTATATGGGACCTTTTCCATCATCAAAAGGGAACCAATATATACTTGTTGTTGTAAACTTCCTCTCAAAATGGGTAGAGGCTATTTCTGCCTAGACTTGTGACTCCAAGGCAATAATCCAACTATTGGAGAAAATTATCTTCTCACGATTTGGAGTACCACACACTGTTATAAGTAACGGAGGATCTTACTTCAGGGAAAATAGTTAGAAGCATAATTGAGGAAGTATGGAGTAAAACACAAAGTTGCAACACCATACAATACCCAAACGTCATGACAAGTCAAGGTATCTAATAGGTAGATCAAACAAATCCTAGAAAAGAATATGAGTATTACGAGGAAAGAATGGTCTATGAAACTCGATGATGTGCTATGGGCTTACCACACTGCATATAAGATACATATAGGCATGACACCCTACCGGTTGATTTAGGGAAAGTGTCATCTGCCCATCAAATTAGAACATAAAGCCCTATGGGGTATCAAATTTCTGAACATGGATATTGATAAGGTAGGGCAAAAAAGATTTCTCTAACTCTAGGAACTTGAAGAGTTGAGACTACACACTTATGAGAATGTGAGGATCTATAAGTAAAGAACTTAAGTATGGCATGACTCCCACCTAACGAGCAAGGATGTCCATAAAGGAGACAAAATCCTTTTATTCAAATCAAGTATCATGTTGTTCACCAAAAAGCTGAGAACAAGATGTTCGGGCCCCTTTTCAGTCATAAAAACATACCCATCATGGATGGTGGAAATAACTAGAAACAAGACAGGCACTTTCAAGTTGAATGGGTAGAGTTAAAAAGATATTATGAAGATGAAGCTTTTGTGAGAAGGATCGAGCTGAGTTTGGGAGAACCCAATTGTCTAGAAGATGGAACGAATGAGAAAGAATCAACATCAGCCGAAAGAAGATGTAGCCAGAATGAGAGAGTCAAGCTAAAAGACTTTAAACTAGCACTTCTTGGGAGGCAACCAAAGTTTTTACTACTTTCTTTTACAATTCATGTTTTTCTTTATCTCTATTTTAGTCTATGAGCTATGTACTTCTCCCCTTCTAAGTAATTTGGGGTTTTGCAACTAGAAAAAGTATGATTGTAGTATGTCAAGTACTTCCTTTTTAAAAAAGTTTTAATGTGAGATTAGGTGTTTTAATCAATTTTATTAAATCAGTTTTGTGGGCACCGCGGTTATGACATCGACTGTAGTTGTGGCATTTCTCACGGTCGAGGCACTAGCTTTACATGCCTTGGGACCACGGACGCAGCAAGGTCAAAATCCAATTAACCTGTAACGACCCTCAAAATTCAGTCTCAAAATTTCTTAACTTTAATAAAGGAGAAACCTTAATTTGAATGAATCCATTTTTTTCATATGTTGACTTAAGTTGAAACCATTCTTAATTTGTATTCCAAATTGAGTTAAATATGCCATGTGAACCTTGAATTGAATTACTGTCACATCAATGTCATGTATAATGCACAAAAACCTAACCCTAATTATGAAATGGTGACTAGTTGGGATTGAGTGATAAATTGGACCCACATACATGTATAATGTATCCCACTATTTGGTATATGAGTAAATAATAGGATAATAAAGTTCCCCTTGGATTTTGGTAATAAAATTTCCTTGCAATGATTATTAATGTGTTAATTACCCGAAGTAGCTAATGATGTAAAACACATGTTTCCCTAACTCATATCTAAAATTTGATTGGATAATTGAATTCCTCATGGTTGAATTATCAAACCCACAAAATTTGGTTAGATTTGGATAATCCTATATGCCTCAAATGTCATTAGGAATAAATAGAAGATAATGCCATTTCGTTGAATTAATCAACTTGATAATCCCTGTGATTATCCTATGTTTTTCCAAAATCCAGGATTGATGTGCGGCAGGCACAACTTAAGAGAACTCGGCTCTTGGGGAACCATCAAATCAGCATTGGATGAAGAGGAATTCGTCCTCTTCTTCGTGCTAAATGTGTGTGTTGAACAATGAACTATAACGAATTCAACGCTCCCTTACTCCCTCAACAATCCATGTCTCGCCATTATCTTTCCATGAGTAGAACTAGGAGGTCATTCCAAGTTAAAAGAGCCCTCACTCGAACCCTAGATCTCCTCACAGCGGAAACGCCCAATTGGCCTTCATCTTCAATCAACAACACCACCCCCTGGCCGCGAGGTTCCCACAGACCGAAGGTAAGAGATCCAGAAAGCAAGGACGGCCTCTTCTAGACCCTTCTCTCCCATCAATTTCATTAGATTCGACACGAGCTAGTACTGCAAGCTCGAACTTCTCCAACAATGACGGCGAGAGCTAGCAAGTACCTCCGACCTTTATAGTGGAATTCAACCTCTAGTAAGCAACCTTACACTCGTCTTTAACAATTCCTTTGGTTCTTAGGACATTCGATCCACCCCAGTGTTGTACCCACAAGGGTAGCTCCACACCCGCAAAACCTGGCCACCGGCCACCCTTCTCGGCCATGCCCAAGCAACGGAAACCACTCCTCTACCTTCAGAATATCAGTAAGAATCATTTCTCGCACTCATTTTCTCTGTGTTGACATTGTTTTATTGGAGCCCTTTGTTGAGTTGGGTCCCCTGTTCTGGCCATGGCGGCAGTGATAGTGGGGGAACCTGTCCCCATTTGGTTTTGGTTTTCTTTGTATCGACTTCGTCCATCCCACTTGTTTCCTTTTGTAGATACAGAACAGTCATTCTTATTGTAGATAATGGCCTCAGTCTCTCGTGTACCTCTTATGCCATATTTGTGGCATAGAGATGGAGCAGATGAACAACTCAACGCCTCACCAAGGGCTTAATGGGTTCGCCTCAGTTAAAGAAATGATCCTCAATTCTCCTTTTCTTCCCAGACATCGAGTCTTCCAAGTTATGATTAGAGTTTGGAACTCCATGGAGGTTCTTCACACACCATGGACAAACAAACCAGAAACCTGACACTGAAGTTACTTGCGGACCCTCATGATTTCTATATCAGTGTCACACTACCATGGTTAATTGTGTCTTTTCTTTAGGTTATCTTGATATCAATCGCATATTCATATTGATGAGCATTTGAGTAATGTGCCCTATCACAGGTCCTAACTTAGGCACATCATGTGAGGGCAAAGTCGTCTTTCAAATCTTGATTTCCAGATTTTCTCATAAATGCGTTTAAATGATTTTTCCTCACCTCTGATTGGTCAGAATATCTCTAATCTTGACAAAATCATAGAAAATAATCTAGAGCTCAGATGGGGATGATCCATATATAGTTTTCGATCAATTTTTCGAGGTCTATCACATGGTCCTCGTTTCAGACCCAGACTCCTGGCCCAATTTCTAAATTTAATTAGATAATCATACACCTATGTTTAGCATATGTAATTAATTCATAATTATGTTATTCACAGGACATTAGGACTGATTTAGACTTCATCTACTATTAGTATACCTACTCAAGATCAGGTGAGTGGATCATCCAAACTGAGCATAATTCTAGGGTTAGGGGTTTATTTTATTTGTTTATTGGTTATTATTACTCAATAAAATGCAACTATGCTATTATTCAATTTATGCTTATTAAAACCATGCAATTGCTATAAATTTATGTTTTCTACTGGTTTGATGAATATTCTTTCATTTGGAACACTACGAATCACTGCCATGTTAATTGATCAAGAAATCATGATAACTAGGTTCAAGTATAATAATTCATATTATGTTGATATAGTTCTCTCAATCATGTTATGTAAGCCTTAATTGGCCTTATGAGCTCTATGGGAGCAATATGTGAGCCTTGATTGGCCTTATGTGAGCCTTAAATGGCCTTATGATCACTGTAGGTGCAAATCAGGAGAGAGACTACATCAACTCAAGTACAAACCATCTTATTATGAAATCATGTTAAGTTAATCATGTTCTCATGCAATCATATTAATTATATTATGTAATTATATTCCAAGTTATTCCTCATGTTATTTCAATTATAAGCTATTTTCTTATATAACTGCTCAGTGCCACTCACATAGTTTTACGTTGCCTTGCATGGGATGGGGATGAGATGTCCGCAGACGAGGAGGAGGAGAAGAAGTAGACTTCAGGGACGTCAGCTCAAGCTCAAGGATAGTTCATGAATCCTACTTGGTGGGGTGCCATTCTAGATATATGTCTTTCCTTTTAATTATGTTATGTTGGATTTTCATTCTTTGAACTCTTTTATGTTGGACTTAGAGTCTTTTGTTTATGGTTTGTAATAAGGCACTCTGGTGGATTTATCTTTTATTCCATAGATTTTGCTTGGTCAATGATATCAGTTCATGATTTGTCATGATCTCCATTATGTTCAAATGCTTCCGCTATGGTTGTATTATTATTAGAAAGAAGGTCATGAAAAAATTGGTATCAGAGCAATCCTAGAATGGCCACCATAGTAGGATCTTATGTGTCACTCCATGTTCTTATCTAAGTCTCCTTTCCTATTCCAGATGCCCCTAAGAGTTGCCCTGAGCATGACAAGTCACCCCCTAACTCTGGTGGAGAGAGTGATCAAGACTTTGAGCATGAGGAGAACCCCCATGGAGAAGACCCTCCCCTCTCATACAATATGTTGGTCAGAGCTTTATCTGATGCAATTGGAGGCCATCATTAGAGGAGGTATGAAGTCACCTTAATAGACTTCCTCAAGGTGAAACCTGAGACATTCATGGCAGAAGAAGAGCTGGATGTTGTGGGTAAGGCTGAGGCCTGGATCCACAACCTGGAGCATTGTTTCCATGACTTGGACTGTTCTGAAGAGTCCCATGTCAGGTTCGGGACTCACATGCTTAGAGGACCAGCTCGTGTTTGGTGGGAGAACTTCTGTGATGCCAGAGACCCAAATGAAGAGCTACTCACATGGGAAGAGTTTGTAGAGGCTTTCAAGGGACACTATGTGTCAGAAGCGATGATGGATAAAAAGGAATTAGAGTTCCTTCACCTGTGACAATGTAGTGACATGACTGTTACCCAGTATGCCAGGAAGTTTCGCATCCTCTGGAAGTGTCGGACCGAGATGACCGAGCTGAAGCGAGCCAAGAAGTTCATTCGAGGTCTCAATGATGATCTCAGCTACTCACTTTCTGTATGAGGCCACAAGACGATGCAGGAAGCTCTTGAGGTGGCACCTGAGCTTGAGGACCACCCAGGGAGGGCTTGGAAGAAGAACACCCACAATGGACATTGTCACCATCACAACAACAACAATCGGGACCAGCACAATAATGACCACAAGAAGCGCAAGGCCCTGAGGATCCCCCAGTGAGGGATGCATGCCCAAGTGTGGCAAATCCCATGCAGGACCATGCAGGTTGGGCTCAGGTGTTTTCTTCTACTGTGGAGGAGAAGGGCACTTCAAGGACAAATGCCTTATGTTAGTTGTGAAGAAAGGAGAAGATCAGAACCATAACCCAGGTCCACCAGATAAAAGGAAAGCTAGGGTTTTTTTCTATGGTGGATGATGAATGTAAGGTATAGTTTTCATATAACATTAGCAACTCATGCACTCATTAAGTTTTACCAGTAATGTTAGATATAATGTAAAGGTTATCCATGTTAATACCATATCATGATTATGCTTAGTTGGCTTATGAAAGGTTATTATCAGATAGTAAGTTAGGATTTATATATGTGAACCACTAAGGTGGGTTGTACCTTTATATGACATGAAAATTTCGAGGATGAAATTTCTATAAGGTGGGTACGTTGTAACGACCCTCAAAATCCAGTCTCAAAATTTCTTAACTTTAATAAAGGTGAAACCCTAAGTTGAATGAATCCATTTTTTTCATATGTTGACTTAAGTTGAGACCATGCTTAATTCATATTCCAAATTGAGTTAAATATACTAGGTTGACCTTGAATTGAATCATGGTCACATCAATGTCATGTATAATGCACAAAAACCTAACCCTAATTATGCAATGGTGACTAGTTGGGATTGAGTGATGATGAATGTATATTCATCATGAAATTCAATTATCACTTCGGGACCAATTCAACTCTATACATACTATTTCACTCAATATGAATCATAATGTGCAAAACTACTTAGTTGATTCTATTATCAAGGTTTTAACTAAACATCGTTCAATTAAGGCAAGTTTTGACAAAGCTAAACAAGTAGTCAAGGTCCACCTTAATCTCTATCTCCGATTAAGATATCTAACCAAGCAATTCCATCCATGCGGTCTCAAGACCATTTTGAGCAACAGAGACCAATTGGAGGCATCACTCAGCCACAAGGAATCGAGCAGTGCATGAATTCAAGGTCACGAAGCAGAGTCCTAACCATGGCCGTGGTGGTCCAAAACAGTTGTGGTCTTCTGCCATCACCACGACCGTGTGATGTGGCCACGACCATGGTAGACCTAAGCTTTCACTCGCCATGGCTGTGGTCGACGAGCCATGACCGTGGCACCCTACCTGCATCGACCCTCCCTCACTCGCCACTTTCGTGTGAGGCAGTACGGCCATGTGGCAGCTACCTCACCACGACCGTGGTGTCACACCACGGCCGTGGCATAATGCCATCAAAGCTCGATTTCACACCCACCACGCCCGTGCAAGGCGGCACGGCCATGGGACAACAGCTTTACCACGATCGTGGTGCCTAACCATGACTGTGGTGCGTCGTCTTCAACCTCTGACCAGCACACATTTGCAGCTCCTGAGCAAGGTCGTTTGAGGGTGATTCACAGACCAACTGGGGTCACCCCGAGGGTGTCACACCTACAAAAGAAGGTTGAAGATCATTTGATAGATTGGACGACTACTGGATCAATTTACCAACGGACTGTCTACTGCTCATTTGCGGAGTGTTGACCGAAGCAGGACCGTTTTCTTGATTCTGATCTCAGACCATTTGGCCGCGACTTGGAAACCATTTAGGTTAAGCAAGCAATCGAAACCGAATGGGTGTTGCCTGAAGACCGTTTGGTAATCTACTGGAGCGTTGACCGTTTGCTGCTGACTGAAGACCGTTTTCCCCTGTCTACAGATCGTTTGCCCAAACCGCAAGGAGAGACCGTTTGCCCAAACCACAAAGAGAGACCGTTTGCCCAAAACCGTTTGGAGTGATCGTTTCGTAGCAAACGGTCTCTAGGCCATTTGGTAGCACACGGTCTCCAGACTGTTTGGAGGAGATATTTCAAGACCGTTTGGTCTAAACTAATTTAAACTGGTTGGTCTCTTTTAAATCCAAAACCATTTGGGGTTAGTCATGTGCCTATAAATAGGACCCCAAGGGTCCTCACTTGGACATGGGTTCTGAGACACTGACAGGCTGCCTGTATACAGATCCGATCCGAAACCAGTCCAGTCGGCACCAGTTTCATTTCACCTACTACCTGTGTTGCAACCAAGGAGGTTGAGGAGAGAAGAAAGATGGAGCAAGGGAGACTGCCCGTTCTGTCTTGGCAACTCCCGTTCGCATCCAGATCTGCTCCGACACGACGTAGGAAGCCGTATCTACTTCACCGAGCTGCGACTACCTCCTGCACCGAGTCCATGGTGGATTTCTCTCTCTTCCTCATTCTTCTTGTGTCTCGCATCATGACCGAGTAGTACCTTTTCACTGGGGTGCGGGGACTAGCCCCGCTACCCATGCAAACATGTTCTTTCATCCTTGTTCTTCCTATGTTGTGAGAATATCTTTATGTAGGATTGAATGTCGTTTAACAGGTTGACTCCCAAACTAGAAATAGAATGGGATTCCATGAGGTCGTAAGTGTATGATCTCTGATGGGACAAGCCATCTAGCCTTCGGTGACGCTTCTGTGTACCTAACGCCTGTATAGGGGGTTCACAACCTTAGTTGGATTTTGTATCTTCTTGTTAATCGTCGATGTTTTCTCGTATATAAATCGGCTGCTTGCTTATCGTTTAGCACGGTTGACTCCGAAACTAGAAATAGAATGGGGTTCCTTGAGGTCGTAAGTGTATGATCCGTTAGGGGACGAGCCATCTAGCCTTTGGTGACGCTTCTGTGTGCCTAACGCTTGTATAGGGGGCCCACAACCTTAGTTGGATGTTATATCTTTGGAGCCGTAAGAATGTGATCTGGATGGTGACGAGAAATTTGATGCCAAAGGTGATGCTTACGCGGACCTAACGACCGTATGGGGGGTTTCGCAGCAGCTCTAGTTTGATAGTTATATCTTGCCTGGATGTTTGATGTTTGGATGTGCTTGCATGAGCAGTGGTGGTGAAACCCGATACCATCCCAGGGATTCCATATCATTGATCTTAATCTAGCTTTAATTCAGTCCTTACTTTCCTGCAATTAGTTTAATTAACCTCAAATCAACCAATCATTTTAAATATTAGCCTTAACTCGAATTAGACTAGACTGACAAAGATTCTTTAAAATGTTGTCCCTTGGGTTCGATCCTTAACTATACTACGATAAGACTCGTCCGCTTGCGGGTGGTATTATTGCACTTTGGTTTTGGTAAAAACTCGAGGATATCAACCCCGAGTGAGTTTGTTAGTGCGTTCAAAATACCACGTCAAATTCTGGCGCCGTTGCCGGGGACAACGGAATCAGTTAGTCAAATCTAATTCTTTTAAGGATAATCTAGGATTTTGCTTTTTCTTTTTGAAAACAATCGATCATCTACTTGAATTTGATTCTACTTTGTGGATCTCATTCTCAAAATCTTTCTATTTTCACTTACAACCCAAGGCATAGTGTATGCACCGTTCGGACAGCCCCGTACTCATAGCGAGCTTTGATCCCGAGATAGATAGAACTTTTCATCATCAAATCTGAGAAAATCCAGCAAGGATGGCTCAGGAAGAGGAAGTAGCCCGAAGAGTAGCTCAAGCCATCAATGCACAAAGAGAGAGGCTCATGTAAGAAGCTAGGGTTGTGGTTCAGCAGGAAATCCTAGCAGTGCAAGTAGCAACGCAAGCAGTTGAACTAAAAAAGGATCTTAGAGAGTGTCGAAAGCTACGAATGTTCATCATCCAGTACAACCCCCTCCTATCAATGCTCCTAATTTTGAGATAAGAGCGCATTGGATCACCTTGCTTCAGAATAACCCTTTCTATGGCAACCAAGGAGAAGATAGATAAGAACATTTTCTGAGATTTATTGATGTATGCGCCATGATGAAACAAAATGGAGTCACAAATGATGCCATTCGACTCTGTCTCTTCAAGTATTCCCTTGCTGATAGAGCCATAAGTTGGTACAATTCATTGCAAAGTGAAATACCCATCACCACCTGGGAACAACTCCAAAATCTGTTTCTGGAGAAGTTCTATCCTCCATCTCTCACATATGAAATTAGGAGCTGGATAACAAATTTCACTCAAGTCCCTAGAGAAACTCTCGTTGAAGCATGGGATAGGTACAAAGAGCTTCTACGCAAGTGTCCACACCACGGAATTCCTAAGAATCAACTCATCGAAATTTTTTATAGGGGTGTGGATGATGATATTAAGAGGTTTCTAGATTCCTCGTCTCGAGGAAACTTCATGCGTCAAAGTTATGATAGCACATGGAAAGTTGTCATCCTGGGAGCAGAAAATCAAGCCAATTGGGGCAGATCTGTAGGTAAAGGAGTCTTGAAAGTAGCTATGGCCGAAGCTACCCCCGAGTACAAGTCTATTGCTAAAACCTTGAAGGTCTTAGTTTCCAAGAAAGACCATATTGAATCATCTCTAGCAGCTATTGGAAGAGGACGTTCACCCACTCGGAAACCGGAATAGGTCAAGTCCACTTCCCTGTTCTGTGAAGCATGTAAAAGCATCGATCATTACACTTTATCATGCAATGTTCTCTATGATGTTGTACTGAGAAATGTATGTGGACAAGGAGATAATGGTCAAATGGAGAATCTTAATGCTATCAACACTATTCCTGGGCAAAGTTGTTACAATCCGAATCAGAATAGGAATCACCCAGGTTTTCAATATGGAAACCCCTCTGGAGCAGTAAACTCGCATCAATTTGGTTCAAACAATCAATCAAGAGGCCCACCAGGATTCGAGTATAATCAACAATAGAATTTTGGGAATCAAGGAAATTTCAAGGGGAACTTTCAAAATAGGAACTACAATAATTATCAAAACAACTCTCAGTATCAGAATCTTAATCAACCGCAAGGACAGCAAGCAGGACCCATCTCTTCTGATGACAAGCTATCAGCCATTGAAAAAATGTTGCAAACTCAGCAAACTATGATAGCCAACCAACAAGCTCAGCAGAAGGCTATTGAATCTCAACTAGCTCAAATCGCAGCTAGCATAAAGCCACATGCTGGAGTCTTTGCTGGCCAACCCGAGAACAACCCCAAGCATCCTGAACAGTTGAAGGCAGTCACCACCAGGCTAGGAAAAGACTATTCAGATCCCCCTGTAAAGACACATGTGGTTATTACAGACAAAGATGAACCTGTGATGGTCCAAAACACAACAACACTAGAGTCTCAATCAAAAGATGAAAATACAGATAAGGGAAGTCCTGAGAAATCTAATGATGAATAAACTGAAACACTAGAACCTGATATTTCTGTATATAAACCTTGTATACCTTTCCCAGCTCGTCAAAGGCAGACCAAGCTTGATACTCGATTCAATAATTTTAAAAGGCTATGAAGAAACTTCATGTTGATATACCCTTCTTAGATGCTCTGGCTGAGATACCAGCCTGGACTAAGTACCAAAAGTCACTCCTAACCAGGAAGTATATAATCGAGGAATATGAGACAGTAAAATTGGCGAAAACTACATCAGATATCATATTGAGCAAGATGCCCAAGAAACAAAAAGACCTGGGATCCTTTGGAATCTCATGTCACATTGGCGACTCATCATGCAAGAAAGGATTGGCAGATCTCGGTGCAAGCATCTCTATTATTCCACTTAGCCTGTGCAAGAGACTAGGGTTTGCAGAATTGCTTCCTACTGGAATGCCTATACAGCTTGTAGACAATTCAATAAAACATCCTTTAGGAATCCTTGAAGATGTCTCGGTCAAGGTAGGCAAGGACACATATGTTCCATGCGACTTCATCATTATGGATATAAAAGAAGACGCCAGATATCCTCTAATCTTTGGTCGTCTGTTCTTCTCCACTGCAAGAGCCCTGATTGATGTTGAAGCTGGTACCTTACTGCTCAGATTAGGCAAAGAAACTCTCGAATTCAAAGTTTTTAAAAGTATGAGAAGACCAAGTATGCAAGAAGAAGTCTATCTGATTGACTGCATTGAACAAATGTCACTTCTGACCCAAGAGCATCATGAATCAAACGATCCCTTGGAAATTGATCTAACAAACCCATCAGTGGATGAACCAATCGACGAACGAGTAAAGGACTGCATCGAATCCCTCAACTCTGCTAAAGTAGATGTTGGAGCCAATAGTGAAGAACTCAAGGCTATGGAAACTACAGAAGAAACAAGCGAAAAACCAGAGGCTCTCGAAATGAAGCCTCTGCCCGAAGGACTGAAGTACGTGTTTTTAGACCATCTCAAGGTTTGTCCGGTTATTATAAATTACAATCTAACAATTGAATAAGAAGAGAAACTCCTGAAGGAATTAAGGGAAAGAAAGAAAGCCATCGGTTATAAAATGAGTGACCTCATTGGGATCAGTCAAGCGATGTGTATGCACAAGATCCCTGTGATGGAAGATCACAAACCTACTATTGAGCATCAACGGAAATTGAACCCAAATTTGAAGGAAGTGGTTCATAGCGAGGTCATTAAATTGCTCACAGCTAGAATAATCTATCTGATATCTGATTCGCCATGGGTGAGCCCAGTGCATATTGTCCCGAAGAAAGGTGGAACGATTGTTATACGAAATGAAAACAATGAACTCATCCCCACTCAAACAGTCATAGGGTGGAGGATGTGCATAGATTATAGAAAATTGAACAAGGCAACTTGAAAAGATCATTTTCCAAGAATAATTATGTTATTTCAATGGTTACTCTGGATTCTATCAAATACCCATACATCCAGATGACCAAGAGAAAACAACCTTTACTTGCCCATTCGGAACATACATGTTTAAAAGAATGTCGTTTGGTCTTTGTAATGCACCCACAACTTTCCAGCATTGCATGGCTGCCATATTTGCTGGTCTTACTGAAACAATCATGGAGGTTTTCATGGATGATGTTTCTTTTTATGGAGATTCATTCGATTCATGTTTAAAGCACCTCTCCCTGGTCCTCAAACGTTGTGAATAAGCACATCTTGTTCTTAATTGGGAAAAATTCCATTTTATGGTAAGGGAAGGCATTGTCCTGGGCCATAGGGTCAGCAATAGAGGAATTGAAGCAGATAAAGCCAAGATTGAAGTGATTTCTAAACTGGCTACCCCAACAAATGTAAAAGAAGTTTGTGCTTTTCTAGGTCATGCAGGATTTTAAAAAAGATTCATAAAGGATTTTTCCAAGATAATGAAGCCAATGACGAACCTATTAATAAAAGATATTGATTTCAATTTCAATGAAGAATGTGTCAAAAGCTTCAACACACTGAAGCAGGCCCTGACGACGATTTACCGTGCGCAGAAACGCAAGTGAACGCGTCGAAGTAGTACAGGCCTTTGTGAGTCCCTAGTCGAATTCAGGGATACGTGAAATCGTCGATGACTCCTACTAACTACTCACGATCAGCTAATCTGATTAAATAGTTGATAGTTGTTGTTAAAATTAAAAGAAAATAAAAATAAAACAAAATAATCAATCGATTAAATGTTGGTTTAATCAATTCAAAGAAGATCTTTAGGGTTGTGGTTTCACCGCGGGTTTTCATTGTATTAAATCCTATATAGCTACTCAATTTTATCTCTCTATCCGGGTAGTGGCCTGAAATTAGAATTGTCCACTGTCGTGGTACAATTCACTACCTATGTCTAGGTCAGTTCCACCGTCGTAGTAACCTATACCCTAAACTAGGCGCATTAGGAACGACCTCTCGGTATCCACCATTAATCTTACACCACCTTTTTCAAGGGATTTGTCAATTAATGTAAATTCCGTCTCTTTTCAACTATTAATTCTTCTTTCAAAGCAATTAAGGGCACTAGGTTATTATTATGGTGATCAAGCATAACAATATATTGGAGAAAATGAAATTATACCACAGATTTAAGAGATAAGATATGAATTACTATTATAAAATCATCATACAATGAATCCCCGGGCTACTCCCGGTCCTAAAGACAAAGGGGATTAGCCCCGCATGTTCATCTTAGAGTACAAGGTGGAGAAGAAAAAGGGAAACATGAAGGAAAACATGATTGAGTGATTAAACCCCTGAACGGAGAAGGTCCAATCGATCCTTGGCGTGGAATCTGTGTTCTCCCACCTTTCGGTGGTGGAATTCGTCTTCTTCAGCGTCCGGATCTGCTGGGGCGTGCCCTCGTGCTCCGTTCTTCTCTCCTTGCTCTCCGAGATGTGTGCAGCAACTAATGACGTCCTCCCTCAGTCAAGGGTGTCGTCATTAGGTATATCTCCCGAATTAGGTCGCCAATTAACCACGGCCGTCCGATTAAGATTAATATGAAACAAACTCATATCTGACGGTGTCGATACCATCGACGCGGGTTGATGGTATCAACCTAGCATGATAGCGGCAATCCTTCTTTTCTTTCATTTGTGCGCCTGATGTCATCTCGATACCATCGACGCGGGTCGATGGTATCGACGAACCTGTAGTGACGGTTTTGTCATTTTGTGTCGATGTAGCTCCACCAGTCGATAGTATCGACATTTTGGTCGATAGTATCGACATTTTGGTCGATAGTATCGACGCACTTCTCGCCAGCAACCTGATGGTATCTCGATACCATCGATATCCCTGTCGATAGTATCGACTTTCTTCTGGTCCTTGCGGCTGGCAACCTGTGGTCCGGTCGATGGTATCGACCACCGTCGATGGTATCGACGGCAGCAGATACTTGTTTTTCCTGAAATTATCAGACGGAACCACATAAATCCACACAAAATATATTCTTTCGATAATTAATACTCAAAATGCTTAAATAAAGGGAATTTGACATAAAGAAGTATCATAGACCAAAATGAATGAATTATGCAACATTAACCATGAAAATGACTAATAAATGCATAAAACACCTATCAAACAAGTCTATAAATGCGACTCAAAATCATCGCATCAAACTCCCCTAAGCTTGAACATTGCTCGCCCTCGAGCAACTAAACCTTAGAATAGAATTGCCAGAGTCAACTAAAGAACAAAGCATCACAACAGACATCCCACATGACTCCCATCGGACATTTGCATACCGGCCCTCACTAACCACAGAATGATAATTACCCTAAAGGTGACAATAATCATCCATAAAAGATATTAACCTCAAACTGATGAACACTATCACATAAGGCAGTTAACATAATACAATTCGCCGGTCCAGACTTAGTGCATCTTGTGATCTTCTAAACTACGTTGCTCGCCCTAGCTACCATCTACATGGAAGTAGTTCTCCTGATATTCACTAGTGAGGAGAAATTCACGGTGGCCTACCAATCCGAGCAACGGGTGGATGAAATAGGTGGCTCATGGAAGAAGTGGAAGTATTATACAATTTCAACATGCATACAACAAAAATGCCCTAAATGATGCAAATGCACATGAAAAATGCCCTAATGCCTAAGATTAGGTGGAATGATGCATGCACTAACCATCCGTCTCAAAATGAGATGGATATCTAATTAAACTACATCATGTACTCACTTATCTTGAAATACATGTGACATTATGTTCCTTTCTCCTTCTTATTCTTGTTGCTTCTGAAAAACTTTTTTTTCAATTTCAGATTTTTTTTTCTTTCTTCTTCTTTTTTTCTCATTACAAACCCTTATATCCATGATTGACAATGAATACTTATTGGGCTCAAATTTTATGCATAGCTCGAATATTTGCACTATTTGGAAGGTATGGAACAATTTAACTCACCATTAAAGAATAAATGAAGTACATGACACACTTTATGCATAAAAGTTATGAATGCAACTACATGACATGCACCTAAGGGTAATGTGCATGTATACCTATTCTAAATTTTTTCTTATTTTTCATGCAAACATATGAAGTTGGCTGCAATGCAAGTCCTATCTACATGCCATGCAATCAAAAAGGTTAAAACCGTACTTTACTTCCAAATCTTGGGTGGATTGTGAAAACAATGAGGTGGACAGATCACAAGACTAATTGACTGAACCTTAGAAAAATATTATGTCCCTCCTTACTGACCTATGTAGTAGCTAAGAGGTTTTTTCTCTCTTACTTCAAATTAAAGTCTCATTATCATTTGGTCAGTTTAGGCTCAAACAACCAATTTCGTCCACTTTCATGAATCATTAGGAATATACAGTCGTGATTTTCTGTTTTAAAGTTGACAAAACCAATCATTTTCTAAGTCAGGTGATCAGGGTTTAAACAACACTCAAGCTTGCGAGCACTCAAAAATTTTTAGTTTCCCTCAATTCCCCATGCACATGCAACTGAGATGACTCAACATTAAAGACATCCACGATTACACTAGATAGATTGTGGATCCTAAAACAACTAAGATTGCAAAAAACAATTAGCAGGAAACAAAAGCAATAAAACTAAAAACAGAGAAAATAAAAGATAGAGTTGTTCCAACTACCCCGCCTAAGCTTAAAACCGACTATAGCCTCATAGTCAAAAACAATCTTAAAGGTTGGAATAGAGATATCGCTTTTACTGTTCAGGTGGAGGCGGGTACTGTGGAGCCATAGGGTCCCAGGACGGATACTCCCGCTGGAAGCTTGGATCAAACTGGGCCCTAGGTGGAGGTTGTGGATAGCCTCCAAAGTAATTTTGGCTCCAATAGTGATCATAAAAGGGCTCCTGTTGCATCTCCATCCGTTGCAACCGATCATGAATTTGTTGTTGGTTGTCTAGGAGAAGACGCTCATTCTCAAACATTGCCCTTTGATTGTCCAGCAACCGGTTTGTAGTGTCTTGAATATCGGTGTACATCGCCATGTGATGTTGTTGCGTCTGCTGTATGTCCTGCAGCATAGTATACATACCCTTCATAGAATAGGCTTCCTCGCTTGGCTGTGAGGGCGGTGGTGGTGGCGGCGTTGGCTGTGATGATGAAGATGCACCCAGATGCATCCGAGGACGCTTCCGTGGTGCCACTCGTGCTCGAAGAGGTGTAAATGCCTCCTCTTCCTCCTCAGCCTCGTTGTCATTTCCGTCGTCGCCGCCTTCTTCATCGGAGTCGGAGATGGCTATGATTGTCCATCGGAAGTGTTGCGCCCCTTCGATGTTGAAGACCGGATCGGGCAGTGAGCATTCCCGGTAGGCGTGGTTGACGTGCCAGTGTGCATACGCCAAACCATCTCGAAGAAGAATGAGATTGGACCGGTGCAAATGTTGCAAGTTCACCTTGCTCCTTTTGGATAGAGGAGTGAGAATCTGGAAATTAAGCCCAAGGTAGAAGGCTAGCTTGGTGATGAGCCCGCCGAAGTGAATCGGCGCTTTCCTCGTACTCCTCTTCACTGCCAAAACTCTCTGCAGAAAGAAGGTACCCCAATTGCATTCTTGACGCTTCAGGAGCTTATACAAAAAGAATAAGTCTGTCTCCTGAAACTTGCTGAGGGCCAAATCACCCCGAGTAAACAATGTCGAACTGAGCATCTGGTGCAGAATACGGATGAAAGGGTGCTCGAAATCAGCTACTGCAGCATTATGGTAGCTTACTGACTTGCCCGGCGGCACCGTAACCAGCTCGGTGAAGATGGCGTCGTAGTCGATGCGGTTGTCTGGGCACCGGTAGTCGGACTGTGAGTGGTTCTAGTTGAAGATCGCGTTGAACTACTGGAGTGTAAGGGTGTAGTCATTGTTGTACAATTGGAACGACACCCGAACCTTAATCCACTCACAGTCGGTGGCTATGACGTCGTTGGGAATGACGCAGACGTCCAGTGACACCATGAACTCAGCCACCAATTCCTTGTATGTGGGCCACTCGCCGAAGAATGGCTGGCCATCAGCATGATACTCCAGCTCATCAGGTCATCATTCCGTGTGTCGGGCCTGTCCTTTCAGCACGTAGGCAAGGTTCGCTTCGAACCCGAGGTTGCGGATGGTGTCCCATTCAACATAACGGGTCGGCTCTATCTTCCTCTTCAGAATCTCCTCGTATATCTTCTTCACCTTCGTGGATGGATGAATCAGCTGCAGGCGTGCAACTGACGCAGTCGGAGGTGGCACAAACTCAGGGATGTCCATCGGATTCGTGCGTGAAGAAGACGCACCAGCTACGTGCACCATGATTGTGAGAGAAGGAGGAATCGAAAGGGAGCTCGGTGAAGATCGGAGAAGCAAATCTCCGCTCGATGAAGAACTAGCTCGGTGTTGCTCGTCGTTAGGCTTAGATAGCTCTAGAACACGCTCGGCACAAGTGGAGGAAGATTTCACTGAAGGTGTAATGTCATCTGACGCAACTACTCCTCATATATAGCCGTGGCCGGCACTACTGTCCGCCCATCGATACCATCGACGTGAGTCAATGGTATCGACTCGAGTAGCACGATTCGTACCTCCACGAGTATCGACGGTTGTCGATGGCTGGATTTGTGGGGCCCGGATTGATGATGTGTCGATACTATCGACGCGGGTCGATAGTATCGACCCATCCCTCGGATCGACTTCTTGGATGTTGCGATCGCCGTTGATCTTTCCTCGCGGATCGTTGATGTGGCGCGTCAATACTATCGACGCGGGTCGATAGTATCGACTCTCTGATTAGGGAAAACCCTCGTGAGGCCCGGCCGCTGCCTTCTTTGCATGAATGTAACGATACCATCGACTCGCCCGTTGATGGTATCGACTTTCCTGAGACGATTTGTTCTAAAAATCTTCAGAGATCTCGATAGTATCGACACCAATGTCGATATCATCGACTGCTTCATGTGATCTGTCTCTTGGTAAGTCGATACCATCGACGAGGCCGTCGATGGTATCGACGCAGTGCGATTCCTACAGCCGCCAACCTGTACCATGGTCGATACCATCGACACAAGGGTCGATGGTATCGACTCTGCCTCAGCCCTGCACATGTAACAAACGATCACGGTATCTTTTTTACACTACAAACTAAGTGAAAACAAATTAAACTACGAATGTAAATGAACTAAACTAAGGTACCAATGGTTGGGTTGCCTCCCAACAAGCGCCCTTATTTAACATCTTAGGCTAGATGACTTCAAGATTCTCATCAACTCGGTACCTTGGAGAAGGTGCTCAGAGGATCGTGCGGTATCTTGAACTCCACCCGATCTTGACCTATCCCCAATGTCAACGTACCTCTCCCGATTGCAGTTACTACATCGGTCGTTGCTTGAAACGGCCTACCCAGTAGCATCTCACAACTATGAAGTTGCGGCATATCCATAATGACGAAATCTACATGAAAAATGAACTTGTCTACTTTGACGAGTACATCCTCGCAAACTCTGTATGGTCGTACTATGGATCCATCAGCCAATTCAATGGTTGTCGTTGACTTCTTCATGTCCTTTAACCCCATATTTTTAAATGTGGAAAGCAGCATGAGATTTATGCTCGCGCCCGAATCACATTGAGCTTGTGGAAAGTGTCTATCGCCTATCGAGCATGGAATATAAAAACTCCCTGGATCTTTCTTCTTCTGTGGCAAACTCCCATGGATGATCGAGCTCACCTTGGCATTCATCTGGCATACATCTGTGTCTTTAATCCGCCTCTTCTTATTGATGATTTCTTTGATAAACCTCCCGTAGGCGAGAATCTTCTCAATCATCTCCACTAATGGAATGTTGATATGAAGTTTTCTGAACATCTCCAAGAATTTCCTATAATGTCGGTGCTCTTTCTTCGGCTTAGGGTTGTCCAGACTTGACACAACTGCCGCATTAACATGCTTGTGAGGTGGTACGTATGAGCTTTTCGGGGCCATCTCCCCTAAGCTTGCTTCAAAGACTCCCTCCGGAGTGGACTTTGTCGGAACATCATCAACATGTATACTTTGTTGTGGCTCCTCTCTTGCCATAGATGTATTCTCACCTTGACAGACGACCTTCACTTGCTCTTCTTGCCTAGGCGGGGATGCAACCATCATGGGCTCTTGGTGGGATTTCCTGAAAGGAGTATATCCGCCTGGCAGTCCATAATGACTGTGAGGATACGGTATTGCCTGTGTAGCCTCCGTATCAAACATCAATTTGCTTTGGTCCTTTATCTTTGCCACCTGGGATTCTTCCTCATTGATCACGGACATGTATTTAACTTGATGATGTGCCTGGACCACATCTACATTCCCAGCCTGTCTCTGTTGATTGGCGTGCTTGATGGCTGCCACTTCATTTGAGATCTGGGTCACGGTGGTTTCTAATGCCCACATTTGTGCTCCATGGCTTTGCAGCGTCTGCCCAAATTTAGTCAAAATGTCACCCTACGACTGCAGTTGTTTACCAAACATAGTCATCATTTCCTGATTCTGCTGCACCATTTGACTAAGCAATTCGGTGCTCTTATCGTCAGCCCTTGGTTGTGGCTTTGCCTCCGGATCTTGTAGGAAGTTATTAGGATCCTTCCATGAGAACTTTTTGTCTTTTCTCCATGAATAGTCATTATTTCTGTAGCCCTATTGTTGCATGAATTTTACTCGGGTTTCCTCATCCTCAGATGCATCTTCCTTAGCTAGCAATTTCTTGGCTAAAAGATCTAACTTGTCATTCAGTTCTTTTATTGCTTTAGATTCACCTGCCACTCGAACTTGTTCCACATTGCCTCTTTCACCCCATGATTGTTTCTTAGCCATATTCTTAAGGATCTCCCAACATCTAGTGTCCGTGTTATTCAGGAAGAATCCAGAACCGGCTGAATCAAGGTTACTTCTATCATGCTCAGAGAGAGCAAAATAGAAGATCCTTACTTGTGTCTCCTTATCAAGCCCGTGATGCGAGCATCGCCTGAGCATGATCTGAAACCTTTCCCATGTCTCAGAATACCTCTCTCCTGCTTGTTGCGTGAAGTTGTGGATCTTTCTGATCATGTCATTGGTCTTCTCGGGCAGAAAGAACCTCTCGAAGAAAGCCTCCACCATGTGGTCCCAAGACTCCACATATTCATCATCCAGGTTATTTATCCATTCGTGCGCAATTCCCGCTAGAGAACTCAGGAAGAGATTCAAGTGGAGCACATCTTGTGGAAATCTGTCAATTTTTATCATATTATAATTCTCCACAAATTGACTTATGTGTACGACGGGGTCTTCATTTTTTAGCCCATGGAAAGCATTCGACTTCACAAAGTTGATTAAAGCCGGATCAATCTTGTCTGTCAGAATATTCACCGCTTGCTTCTTGATCGGCCCCTTGGAAGCGGATGAGGAAGAACCCTTGATCTTCTCCCATATTGTATGTGGCTCGTCCATCTCTTCTTGTTCATGTTCAGAAAGCATATCCTCCAGATGGTCTTGATTATACTCGCCTACGTCTTCCGATACCGGCAGTGGAACCTCTGGTGCGTGATGCGTGTAATCTGTGCTACGCGTCTGCACCATGCACAGTACCTACAAATAGAGAAATTTAATTTCAGTACAATGCTTGAAGATTGCAAATATATAGAAAATAGATTATAAATTTTTGGAATGATAAAAAAATAAAAATGTGGCCTAGAGTGGTCGCTCACAGCACTCGAAGTGTCGACTAATTGTCGTATCCCCGGCAACGGCGCCAAAAACTTGACGACGATTTACCGTGCGTAGAAACGCAAGTGAACGTGTCGAAGTAGTACAGGCCTTTGTGAGGCCCGAGTCAAACTCAGGGATACGTGAAATCGTCGGGGACTCCTACTAACTACTCGTGATCAGCTAAGCCGATTAAATAGTTGAGAGTTGTTGTTAAAATTAAAAGAAAATAAAAATAAAGCAAAATAATCAATCAATTAAATGTTGGTTTAATCAATTCAAAGAAGATCTTTAGGGTTGCGGTTTCACCACGGGTTTTCATTGTATTAAATCCTATATAGCTACTCAATTTTATCTCTCTATTCGGGTAGTGGCCTGAAATCAGAATTGCCCACTATCGTGGTACAATTCACTACCTATGTCTAGGTCGGTTCCACCGTCTTAGTAACCTATACCCTAAACTAGGTGCATTAGGAACGACCTCTCGGTATCCACCATTAATCTTACACCACCTTATTCAAAGGATTTGTCAATTAATGTAAATTCTATCTCTTTTCAACCGTTAATTCTTCTTTCAAAGCAATTAAGGGCATTAGGTTATTATTATGGTGATCAAGCATAACAATATATTGGAGAAAATGAAATTATACCACGGATTTAAGAGATAAGATATGAATTACTATTATAAAATCATCATACAATGAATCCCCGAGCTACTCCTGGTCCTAAAGACAAAGGGGATTAGCCCCGCATGTTCATCTCAGAGTACAAGGTGGAGAAGAAAAAGAAAAACATGAAGGAAAACGTGATTGAGTGATTAAACCCCTGAACGGAGAAGGTCCAATCGATCCTTGGTGTGGAATCCACGTTCTCCCGCCTTTTGGTGGTGGAATTCGTCTTCTTCAGCGTCCGGATCGGCTGGGGCGTGCTCTCGTGCTCCGTTCTTCTCTCCTTGCTCTCTGGGATGTGTGCAGCAACTAATGACGCCCTCCCTCAGTCAAGAGCGTCGTCATTAGGTATATCTCCCAAATTAGGTCACCAATTAACCACGGTCGTCTGATTAAGATTAATCTGAAACAAACTCATATGTGACGGTGTCGATACCATTGATGTGGGTCGATGGTATCGACCTAGCATGATAGCGGAAATCCTTCTTTTCCTTCGTCTGTGCGCCTGATGTCATCACGATACCATCGACGCGGGTCGATGGTATCGACGAACCTGTAGCGACGGTTTTGTCATTTTGTGTCGCTGTAGCTCCACCAGTCGATAGTATCGACATTTTGGTCGATAGTATCGACGCACTTCTCGCCAGCAACCTGATGGTATCTCGATACCATCGACATCCCTATCGATAGTATTGACTTTCTTCTGGTCCTTGCAGCTGGCAACCTGTGGTTCGGTCGATGGTATCGACGACAGCAGATACTTGTTTTTCCTGAAATTATCACACAAAACCACATAAATCCACACAAAATATATTCTTTCAATAACTAATACTCAAAATGCTTAAATAAAGGGAATTTGACATAAAGAAGTAGCATAGACCAAAATGAATGAATTATGCAACATTAACCATGAAAATGACTAATAAATGCATAAAACACCTATCAAACAAGTCTATAAATGTGACTCAAAATCATCGCATCAGGCCCTTACAACCACTCCCATCATTAGAGCTCCCGACTGGGATCATCCTTTTGAAATTATGTGCGATGCTAGTGATTATGATGTGGGCACTGTTTTAGGTCAATATATAGAGACGAAACACTGTGTGATCTATTATGCATCAAAAACTCTTGATGAAGCCCAGAGGAATTATGCAACTACCGAGAAAGAACTTCTAGCAGTTGTGTATGCCTTTTACAAATTCAGATCCTACCTAATTGGTTTGAAAGTTATTGTCTACATTGACCACCCTGCCATTCGTTACCTTCTGGAAAAGAAAGATGCAAAACCTAGGTTGATTAGATGGATCCTCCTGTTATAAGAATTTGATTTAGAGATAAGAGATAAAAAGGGTACAGAGAATGTTGTAGCAGACCACCTCAGTCGCATCCACACTCTGGATACTGAGAAGATTTCGATCAATGATTCCCAACCAGATGATCAACTAATGAAGGCCTCAGAAGCTATACCATGGTACTCAGATTTTGTGAACTACCTTGCTGCTGGGGTTATCCATCCTCAATGCACCGGAATGCCCTGAAGAAGTTCGTGCATGATGTGAAGCAATATCACTGGGATGAGCCATATCTTTTTAAACTAGGTGTCGATGGTCTGTATAGACGATGTATCGCCGAAGAAGAGGCTCAACCTATTTTGGAACAATGTCACTCAGGACCTGTAGGAGGACATATGAGCTCTAAAAAGACTGCTTTAAAGGTTTTGGAATGTGGATTCTTCTGGACAACCATATCCAAAGATTCCTATGATTTTGTCCTATCATGCGACAAATGCCAAAGAACATGTAATATAACAAAGAGAGACGAGATGTTGCTGAATCTATGGCAAGAAGTAGAGATGGGTCCATTCCCATCTTCTCATGGATTTTCATACATCCTAGTGGTGGTAGACTACATCTCAAAATGGGTTGAAGTTATACCAACCGTCACTAGTGATTCCAAACCCTTCATCAAATTATTCAACGATATTATTTTCCTCCATTTTAGAGTGTCACGAACCATGATATCTGATGGAGGTTCCCACTTCCTTGAAAGAAGCTTTGAGGCTTTATTGAGAAAATACGGTGTAACACACAAGGTAGCCTCGCCTTACCATCCACAAACAAGTGGACAGGTAGAGGTCTCTAACCGTCAGCTAAAGGCTATTCTGGAAAAAACTATAGGACTCAATCGAAAGGATTGGGCAACAAAAATCAATGATGCCTTATGGGCCTATCGAACTGCCTATAAAACTCCCCTCGGGACTACACCTTTTCGATTAATATATGGAAAAGTTGGCCACCTTCCAGTCGAACTGGAACACAAAGCATGGTGGGCAATTAAACAACTAAACTTTGATATGAAAGAAGCAGGCCAAGCCAGGGTTCTGCAACTCTAAGAGCTGGATGAACTTAGGATGACAACTTATGAGAATGCACGAATCTGCAAAGAACGTACAAAACTTTGGCACACTGGACATCTAAAAAGAAAAAAACATATAAGTGGGAGGCCAAGTTCTGCTATTCAACTCAAGATTGAAGTTATTCCCAAGGAAACTCCATTTTTGTTGGTCTGGACCTTACATCGTTAAAAGCATTTCCCCACATGGTGCTTTCTCTCTATGGAGTGAAAAGTTAGGAAAAATTATGGCAAATGTTTATCGCTTAAAGAGATATTTCACCTCGATTGACATAGGCACTGAAACAATGCTGGAACTCACCAATCCTAAGGATCCACCATGAAGCTGAAAAATTCAATCGAGCCATTGACATAAAACAACGGCGCTTGTCGGGAGGCAACCCGATCAATAAATTTGTTTTACCTTTCTTTTCAAATTAGAATATCTCTTCAATTTTGTTTTTACATTCTAGTTAATTTTTCATTAAATAAAATCTGCATCGCAAGATGCTACTTTAAGATCTAATTGCTCTTTACCTTTGAGATTTTCAGATAAGAGGATGTGCGCTGATCAGAACGCAACCACACCTGGTGGTCATTCTGGCATGATTTTTCCCCTCCATCTTGGATTTAGGGTTTTCTCGGGACGAGCAAATCTCTAAGTTCGGGGTGGAGGGTGGGTGGTACGTACCTCACTTTCCACCTACACCCATCCTTTTCATAATTAAGTTTTCACTATCACATTCTTGATAAAAAAATTCAAAATTTTCACAATTCTTTAATGATTTTCAAAGAAATTGAACAGATACTTGATGAATTTTTGACACTTTTTGACACTTCCTGGTTTCAATAAAAGTCACTAACTAACCTACTATGCATTCGAAATCATTATATCCCCCTTGTTTGAAGTAAATCCACAAAAGGACCACTTTTTGAAACAAGCCCTTTGATTGAAATCATCTTGTGAAGCCTATGATTCCTAACATCGTGATACTTTTGCAAAGATGATAGGTGTCTTTCAAACTGATAGGGATCAAACACATCATTCTTCCTAACTGATTTGTGGAACAATAGCATGGAATCCAAACCGGATCCTCATCAAGTCATTATTTGAGCAAAGTTTGATAAAGAGAACAACATGATGCATTGAATTGTAAATCAAGTTGCATTCTGATCTGAACTCTCTTCTACACCTCTTCCATCATCTTCGTACCCCTCCATTCATCAAAAAGAAACAAAATAGCCAAAAATGTGCCAAACCCTAAGTTCGGGGTGGCACGCCTCTTCCCTCTCTATCCGCTTCTTTCATACCCCTCGCAAATAAATAGGGGCATACCACCAAAAATGCAATCTCGATTCGAATAGAGGAGAGATTTGTAAACAAAAAGATGCCAAAGTGCACACAAAAAGAAATGCAATCTCGAGTCGAATAGTGGAGATATTTGCACAAAAAACTGTAATAAATGAAATTGCAAAGCAAATAAAAATCTCGAGTCGAATAAAGGAGAGATTTACTTCTCCCTTCCATACCACCTTTCACTCCATTTTCTACCTAATGGCACAATGATTGCCTACCCTACCCTGGAAAACAGTGGTGTCAGATCAAATGCACACTTGTTGTTCTGGGGGTGTCTCTGAACTCTTACAAAACTCTTTGACATGCTTGTTGTTGGAAAAGGTGAGGAGGAAGTGATTTTGGAAAATGAACTCAGGAACGAAGATATGGTAAAATGTGTTTTGTGGTCTCAGGAGGTTGAGATATTGAGTCATGTTGAGCAAAAAGAAAACATTCGTAATGTGAAGATGAAGTAATCACACGAATTGAATGTATTCATTTGGCGACTGTTTCAGATTTTGTGTTACTCGAGGATGAGCAACGTTTATGTTCGGGATATTTTGATGAATGTATATTCATCATGAAATTCAATCATCACTTTGGGACCAATTCAACTCTATACATACTATTTCACTCAATATGAATCATAATGTGCAAAACTACTTAGTTGATTCGATTATCAAGGTTTTAACTAAACATCATTCATTTAATGCAAGTTTTGACAAAGTTCAACAAGTAGTCAAGGTCCACCTTCATCTCTGTCTCCGATCAAGATAGCTAACTAAGCAATTCCATCCATGCGGTCTCAAGACCGTTTTGAGCAGACCGGTTGGAGGAATCACTCAGCCGCAAGGAATCGAGCAGTTCATGAACTCAAGGTCACAAAGCAGAGTCCTAACCACGGTCGTGGTGGTCCAAAATGACCGTGGTATTCTACCATCACCATGACTGTGTGATGTGGCCACGATCGTGGTAGACCTGAGCTTTCACTCGCCACGACTGTGGTCGACGAGCCACGACCGTGGCACCCTACCTGCATCAACCCTCCCTCACTTGCCACGCCCGTGTGAGGCAGCACGGTCGTGTGGCAGCTACCTCACCACGACCGTGGTGTCACACCACGGCTGTGGCACAATGCCATCAGAGCTCGATTTCACACCCACCATGCCCGTGCAAGGCGGCACGACTGTGGGACAGCAGTGTTACCATGACTATGGTGCCTAACCACGACCGTGGTGCGTCGTCTTCAACCTCCGACCAGCACACATTTGCAGCTCCTGAGCAAGGTCATTTGGGGGTGATTCGCAGACCAACTGGGGTCGCCCCGAGGCTGTCACACCTATAGAAGAAGGCTGAAGATCATTTGATAGATTGGACGGCTACTGGATCGATTTACCAACGAACTGTGTGTTGCTCATTTGTGGAGCATTGACCGAAGCAGGACCATTTGCTTGATTCTGATCTCAGACCGTTTGGTTGTGACTTGGAAACCGTTTAGGTTAAGCAAGCAATCAAAACTGAATGGGTGCTGCCTGAAGACCGTTTGGGCATCTGCTGGAGCATTGACCGTTTGCTGCTAACTGAAGACCATTTGCCCATGTCTTCAGATCATTTGCCCAAACCGCAAGGAGAGACCGTTTGCCCAAACCTCAAAGAGAGACTGTTTTCCCAAAACCATTTGGAGTGATCGTTTGGTAGCAAACGCTCTTCAGACCGTTTGGTAGCAAGCAATCTCCAGACCGTTTGGTAGCACACGGTCTCCAGACTGTTTGGAGGAGATATTTCAAGACCCTTTGGTCTAAACTAATTTAAACTGTTTGGTCTCTTTTAAATCCAAAATCATTTGGGGTTGGTCATGTGCCTATAAATAGGACCCCAAGGGTCCTCACTTGGACATGGGTTCCAGGACGCCGACAGGCTTCCTGTATATAGATCTGATCTGAAACCAGTCCAGTCGACGCTAGTTTCATTTCACCTACTGCCCGTGTTGCAACCAAGGAGGCTGAGGAGAGAAAAAAGACAGAGCAAGGGAGATTGTCTGGTCTGTCTTGGAAACTCTCGTTCGTGTCCATATCTGCTCCGACATAACGTAGGAAGTTGTATCTACTTCACCGAGCTGCGACTACCTCCTACACTGAGTCCATGGCGGATTTCTCTCTCTTCCTCATTCTTCGTGTTTCTCGTATCATGAGCGAGTAGTACCTTTTCGCTGGGGTGTGGGGACTAGCCCCGCTTCCCATGCAAATATGTCATATTATTAACCGTCCATGGCAATGTATATAACTTTTAATTTCGTTGTTAATCATTATGTTCGTAGTTTGATTAATTGCTTGCTTTCATCCTTGTTCTTCCTATGTTGTGAGAATATCTTTATGTAGGATTGAATGTCATTTAACATGTTGACTCCCAAACTAGAAATAGAATGGGATTCCTTGAGGTCGTAAGTGTATGATCCGCGAGGGGACGAGCCATCTAGCATTCGGTGACGCTTCTGTGTACCTAACGCCTGTATAGGGGTTCACAGCCTTAGTTGGATGTTGTATCTTCGGAGCCGTAAGTATGTGATCCGGATGGTGACGAGAAATCTGACGCCAAAGGTGATGCTTACGCGGACCTAATGCCCGTATGGGGGGTTTCGCATCAGCTCTACTTGGATAGTTATATCTTGCCTAGATGTTTGATGTTTGGATGTGCTTGCATGAGCAGTGGTGGTGAAACCTGATACCATCTAAGTGATTCCATATCATTGATCTTAATCTAGCTTTAATTTAGTCCTTACTTTCCTGCAATTAGTTTAATTAACCTCAAATCAACCAATCATTTTAAATATTAGCCTTAACTCGAATTAGACTAGACTGACAAAGATTCTTAAAAACATTGTCCCTTGGGTTTGATCCTTAACTATACTGCGATAAGACTCATCCTCTTGCGGGTGGTATTATTGCACTTTGGTTTTGGTAAAAACTCGGGGATATCAACCCCGAGTGAGTTTGTTAGTGCGTTCAAAATACCACATCAAGTGATAAATTGGACCCACATGCATGTATAATGTATCCCACTATTTGGTATATGAGTAAATAATAGGATATTAGAGTTTCCCTTGGATTTTGGTAATAAAATTCCCTTGCAATGATTATTAATGTGTTAATTACCCTAAGTACATAATGATGTAAAACACATATTTCCCTTACTCATATCCAAAATCTGATTGGATAATTGAATTCCTCATGGTCATATTATCAAACCCACAAAATTTGGTTAGATTTGGATAATCCTAGATGCCTCAATTGTCATTTGGAAGAAATAGAAGATAATGACATTTCCTTGATTTAATCAACTTTATAATCCTTGTGATTATCCTTTTTTTTCCAAAATCTGGGATTGATGTGTGTCAAGTACAACTTAAGAGAACCCAAATCTTTGGGATCTGCCGAATCGACATCGGATGAAGAGGGATTCATCCTCTTCCTCATGCTAAATGTGTGTGTGCCGGACAACGAACTGCAACAAATTCAACGATCCCTTGCTCCCTCCACAATCCATATCTCGTCGTTATCTTTCCACAAGTAGAACTAGGAGGTCATTCTAAGTTAAAAGAGACCTCACTCAAACCCTAGATCCCCTCACAGTGGAAACGCCCAACTGACCTTCATCTTCAGTTGACGGCGTTGCCCTCCTAGCTACGAGGGTCCATCAGACTGAGGACAAGAGATCCAAAAAGCAAGGACAACCTCCGCTAGACCCTTCTCTCCCATCAATTTCATTAGATTTGACACGAGCTAGTACCGCCAGCTAGACCTTCTCCAAAAAGGATGGCGAGAGCTAGCAAGTACCTCTGACCTTTGTAGCAGAATTCAACCTCCAGTAAGCAACCTTACACTCGTCTTTAGCTATTCCTTTGGTTCTTAGGACATCTGATCCACCCTAGTGTTGTACCCACATGGGTATCTCTATGCCCGCAAAACCTATCCACCGACCAACCTTCTCGGCCATGCCCAAGCCACGGAAAACCCTCCTCTACCTTTGGAATATCAGTAAGAATCATTTCTCGCCCTCATTTTCTCTGTGTTGTCATTGTTTGATTGGAGCCCTTTGTCGAGTTGGGTCCCCTGTTCTGGCCATGTGGCAGTGACAGTGGGGGGAACATGTCCCCATTTGGTTTTGGTTTTCTTTGTATCGACTTCGGCCATCCCACTTGTTTCCTTTTCTAGATACAGAACACTCATTCTTGTTGTAGATAATGGCCTCAGTCTCTCATGTACCTCTCATGCCATATGTGTGGCATGGAGATGGAGTAGATGAACAGCTCAGCACCTCACCCAAAGCTCAATTGGTTCACCTTAGTTTAAGGAATGATCCTCAATTCTCCTTTTCTTTGCAGACATCGAGTCTTCTAAGTTCTTATTAGAGTTTGGAACTCCATGGAGGTTCTTCACGCATCATGGACAAACAAACAAGAAACCAGACACTGAAGTTATTTGCGGACCCTCACAATTTCAATATCAGTGTCACGCTACCATGGTTAATTATGTCTTTTCTCCAGGTTATCTTGATATCAATTGCATATTCATATTGATGAGCATTTGACTGTTGTGCCCTGTCACAGGTCCTAACTTAGGCACATCATGTGAGGGAAAGTCATCTTTCAAATCTTGATTTCTAGATTTTCTTAGAAATGCATTTAAATGATTTTTCCTCACCTCTGATTGGTCAGAATATCTGTGATCTGGAAAAAATCATAGAAAATAATCAAGATCTCAGGTGGGGACGATCCATATATGGTTTTTGATCAGTTTTTTTAGATCTATTGCATGGTTCTAGTTTCATACCCAGACTCATGGCCCAATTTCCAAATTTAATTAGATAATCATACACCTATGTTTAGCATATGTAATTCATTCATAATTATGTTATTCACAGTACATTAGGACTGATCTGGACTTCATCTACTGTTAGTATACCTCCTCACGATCAGGTGAGTGGATCATGCACTCTGAGAATAATTCTAGGGTTAGGGGTTTATTTTATTTGTTTATTGGTTATGATTACTTAATAAAGTGCAACTATGCTATTATTCAGTTTATGCTTATGGAAACCATGCAAATGCTATAAATTTACGTTTTCTACTGGTTTGATGAATATTCTTTCATTTGGAACACTACGAATCATTTCCATGTTAATTGATCAAGAAATCATGATAACTATGTCCAAGTATAATAATTCATGTTATGTTGATATAGTTCTCTCAATCATGTTATGTGAGCCTTAATTGGCCTTATGTGAGCCTTAATTAGCCTTATGAGCTCTATGGGAGCATTATGTGAGCCTTGGTTGGCCTTATGTGAGCCTTAAATGGCCTTATGATCACTGTGGGTGCAAATCAGGAGAGAGACTACATCAACTCAAGTAAAAATCATCTTATTATGAAATCATGTTCTCATGCAACCATGTTAATTATATTACATAATTATATTCCAAGTTATTCCTCATGTTATTTCAATTATAAGCTATTTTCTTATATAACTGCTCAGTGCCACTCACATAGTTTTATGTTGCCTTGCATGGGCTGGGGACGAGATGTCCGCAGACGAGGAGGAGGGGAAGAAGTAGACTTCAGGGATGTCTGCTCAAGCTCAAGGATAGTTCATGAATCCTACTTGGTGGGGTGCCATTTTAGATAGATGTCTTTCCTTTTAATTATGTTATGTTGGAGTTTCATTCTTTGAACTCTTTTATGTTGGACTTAGAGTCTTTTGTTTATGGTTTGTAATAAGGCACTCTGGTGGATTTTCCTTTTATTCTATGATTTTTTCTTGGTGAATGGTATCAGTTGACGATTTCTCATGATCTCCATTATGTTCAAATGCTTTCGCTATGGTTGTATTATTATTAGAAATGAGGTCATGACATAACCCCAGTCGCGATGGTCTACCCGATTGTGGTCGCAGCCATTCCTAATTATAAAAGCAAAACCCTCTCTACAGTAGGGTTTTCTTTCTCACATTGCTTTCTAACTCCCAAATGTTAGATGAAACCTAATTGAAGAACTGCCAAAGCAAAGAAAATGAGATGATGATCGAATACTAAGGATAGTCGTTAATGTGACAGCCACTGTAGATGTCGTACCCTCTCCATGTTAGCACCACCTCCACCTCTACCTCCCTAGCTGCTCGTTTCAAAGCCTAACCACGTTGTGGTACAGATTCCATGATCCTTTTTGTTCACCGTCGTTCTTGTTACTTGTCTTTTGAGGTTTAATTGTCTCCCTTAAGTTTAAGACCCTAGGTGTTGCTTTCTTTATGGCATGATAACTGCTGAAACCACCCTATTCAAATTCACTCCTTTGTCAGAGTTTCTTCGATGCTTTCCCCTTGTTCACTACTACTTTGGTCTTTTCAACCTATGATTGCACTTTATGTGGCATTTTTCTCAAATGCTTCTGGCAGTATCATCGTTGGTCGAATAAGATTAGGGTGGGAATACCCACCACAACCCATCACGGTCGTGGTTGAGTAGGTACCTCCCTGACCACGTTCATGGCACAATGTGTAGTTTCAGCCGCAGTCTCAGTCCCTGTGTGTGAACCCATCTTGATCAAGTCTAACATCTGTCGTAATTGTGGCACCTACTGCGGTCGCGGTGTTTCTTTGCCACGTTCACGTTGCTCCTTTCCCTTTGATAATCGTATGTCATGGTTGTGGCACCCTCCTCAACCGCGGTACTACTTTCAACATATGCCATAGTCGTGGTGTCTCATGCATTTCAAGCACAAACATTTAGAAATGAATTAAGTGCTAATGCCATAAATAAAATGTCAAATGCAATCTTGCTAACAACAATCTTAATGTTGAAACTTTTAGAATGTCAACTTCAACTGAGGACACTTTGATGAAGAAAGAAACTTCATTGAGGGGTGCATAGGAAAACCTAGATAATATAACTAAAGCACAAAAGGATAACCCAAACCTCTCACCGATGAAGAAGCTTCAGTTGTAGCTGATGAAGAAGAAATACGAGTACATCCTGGCCTACAAGACACCATAGGATTTTGAGGAGTCTCAGGAAACATCATGAACAGAGGCTTCTAAGTACCAACCTTCTGAAGCTGAGTTAAAGAAGCTAGAGAAATAAAATTCTGAAACCAAGAATGCAAAAAGCAGTAAGAAGAGACAATTAACAACTGTGGAGAAGTGAAATGGGCAAGAAAAAGAAGCAGCCCCTAAAGAGGTCGATGAGGAAGAAAAGAAGGCCCTCAACTAATAGAGGACAACGTTCATACCAAGAGATCAAACACACCAGTCACAGTTTGACTGGGTACTACAAACCAAAGGGTTCAAGCCCACACAATACCTGGACATTAAAGACTTTAAGAAAATGGGAATTTACAATAGGGTTATCAACTTCTTAGAAGGCGCCAATCTACGCACCCTATGTGCAACATAAGCTCCCTCACTAACTCAATCGACGGCGGAGTTCATGTCATCATTAGAAAAGCTTCTTGTCAGTGATGGAGGACGCAAGAAGGGTGGCGACGATTTCAAACTAGACATAAGAATAGGAGGGAAGGCTCATATGATTATTGTGGCCATGCTCTATACCATATTCATCAAGAAAACTAAAGAACCACAAGCTTGATCAGGTGCGCTAGGAAAAAATGATGTCATTAGATACAACAGTCATAAGATGTGGGAGAAGTTGATCGGAGAACACAAGCATAATTCAAAGAACTCAAAGGTGACTCTCATCACCTCCTATTTTATCCGAGTGGTGCAAAAAATAGCCGCTAACACAGTCTTCACGAGATCAGAATTCGGAGGAGTAACTAAGGAGGACCTATTTCTAATATGGTTCATGCTCAAGAAGAAACCGATGAACATCTGAAGACTTCTAATTATGAGGCTATCAGCCACAGTGGGAGGGGAAGCAAAGCAGATGAAATAATTTTGCATGGGAAGCCAGATAACTAGAATAGCCTATCACTTTATGGATGCATACCTATTGATAAAATACAAGAAGACCAAGGGTCATACAAAGATTTACATTAAGTCCCTCATCAACACAGGCATTCTTGAACAGAATGGCAGCAAACTTTTCTACAAACAAAGTTGCTCTATGGTACTTCTACCCCTACCGCAGATGGCATATTATGATGCCCACAAGTTGTGACCCACACAAGAGGATGCAGATAAGATGTACTCAGGTGCTATTCACACAGCTGTAGGCCCATCATCAACTACTAGAGAAAAGGATGTGAGAGATAAGACTCCAAAAATGGAGATGTAAAATCCAGAGGAAAGAAAGAAATAGACGATTAGGAAGACAAAGAAGAAAATGTCAGATAAGTCCGCACCAAATCTACCCTCACCTCACATTAATCCACCCTCACCCCAAACTCCTATAGAGATGATAGTAAATGAAGAAGACCAACCTGATGTGGAAATGAATGAAGGAGGGGACCAGGCATATCTCGAAGTGACCAAAGAATAGCATTAATTAGAGGTCGAGTAAGAACCCCATCAAGTGTGTGAAGACCCTAAGGTTGCACCCAACCTCATGATCCAAGAAGTGGTACTGCATGTACCACAACAACTGGAGGCGAGCTTCTACCCAAGCAACCCATGTGGATCCTGTGTGAAATAAGCCAGCTCCACAACCTAAGGAGCCTGTAACATCTACAACACCATCAACAATGCCTGCAGAGCAGCAACACCAATGCCCACAAACGTTTGGTGATGTATTACTGAACAAATTTGATGCCATGTGGTTACACATTCATCATACCTACATAATTAATTTTAATATTACCTCTAGCTTGTGTACACTAACTATGCATATACAAAATTTAAATGCAAGGATTGAGACAGTCCCCCAGTTCATGTAAGGGGTCATCAACACCCAGAATGCAATGATGGGGGCTTTGAAGACACTGACTAAGGAAATAACAAACCTCAAAAAGGAATGAGATGCAATGAGAGTAAACAAAGAACTGATGCAGAAGGGGTATGAAGAACTGTTAGATGGCCTAAAGAAGGAACGTCAGTACTTAGATGAAGAACGTTGACAAATTGATGTTGAACGCCAAGAGATAAACGGTTGGCGTCAAAGAAAGAATTTGAAATGTCTAGCCAGCCCTTCCACATCACAAGCTTCCTCAAGCCACTCGAGCCCAGATAAAGATGATTACATAGGAGGGACAGGTGTTGCACAGCTTTACAGGATGAGAGTGCCAATGTGAAGACCACCCCAAGGGTGGAACCACCTTCAAGGGAAGCACTGCATCAGTCAGAACCTCATCAAGACGTCGAGAAAAAGAAAACAGCTTCCTTATAAAAATGTTTGACTTAAACAATAGCCCAGAAGAGGATAAGGCTACATGTAAAGAACCTCGACCAGTGTTCATCGTCAGGGACAAAAGAACTGCCATAGAAGACCTCACATCACGAGAAATAAAAGATCTCAACAAATTCTTGGACGACATGACTGTCAGAATGGATATCTGCAATGACTTCTTCAAACACCTGACACAGTATGAGCATGATGATTCGCTCTATGATAGAAAGATGGTTGCTATGTTAGCCACACTCAATTCTGTAGAATTAGAGCAACTATTAGAAGAGAACAAACCAATATACGACTTAACAGTCGAGATATCCATGAACAATGAAAGCAAAGTGGCAAACCAGCTGCCGTTATAGAAATCACTTCCCTCTATAGAGGTACAACCCACAACAATGCAGACCGCAAGAGACAGTGCCTCGGAAGATGAAGAAGGTGGACTCGCCTCTTTCTTCACTGACAAGCCGGTCAGAAAGTAGAGTACACCAGTTCATGATGTACAATTACGTGTTACTCCTCATGTACCCTACAAGCTGGAGGGCATGGACATAACCTCATTATCAAGAATTACATGCAAAGATGTCCATATCCTAACAGACTTACTCGATGAAAACCTTCCAGACAAGGATATTCTCTACCACAACAAAGGAAGGTTGCTTAGTAGGGACCATTTTAGAGGGATCTTTCTAAAACAAGCATGAGTACATAAGAATCTATTTAAAGTACTAGGTGCATCTTTTCTTGAAGAATTTCTACATCTCGACAAAATGCAACTCGTATTAAATGACACCACACACCTAGCATGTCAAATGTTTGATAAAAATTACAGGGCTACTGATGTGAAAGAACTACATCATGCAGTGAGCAGGGAGGAGATGAAATTTGTAGTCCTTCCTATAAGGACTGTAAAGCAATGGGCACTGATTGTCATCAACCTATACAAGAGATGTACAACAGTGTCCAATTGTTATGCATTTGAATTGGACATCACGTCCTTGATCTACAAAAAAAGGAGACAAGGTATATCTTAAAGGTGCCACTACGTCTACAGTTGGCGGCAGACAACAGACACAAAGGGATGTTGAAGCAATTCTCTATATGTAAAAGAGTCCCTCAATAAAAGGCCAAAACAGTGGATTGCGCCTTCATAGTACTCAGAATGATGGAAGGGAATCTCACTGGAAGACCTCTGCATAGAAGATCTACATGGGTTACGTGGTGTCTACGCAATGGAATTTATCTATGATCGTCGCTTCTTCAATGACCCAACAATGCATTCAGATGCAGTACCACATTAGCTTCACCAAGAAATACCTCTACCTGAAAAGAAAACCTAGCGGGAAAGTCTTAAAACCCTATGGGTTGATCTAGAAGAACCTGCTAGAGCATCTGCTGGGAAGAAAGGATGGGAAGTCGATACTACAAACACAGCAAAGAAACAACCTAAGAGCAAGCCTGAACACCCTCCTATGGCAGAAACAAACAAAGAACAACCTCTAGTTCATGAACTCAAGGAAGGGGAGATAGAGGAAGAGGATATGCCATAGATAAAACCAAATGGGATGATAGGAGAAATAGTGCCAACCTTCAAGGATTTCGATAGGTGGAGATGCAAAATCTTGTCAATAGAATCCTTACAGCTGATAATGAAATGCTTGAAGGAAGGTGACACCACAGTAGAGGCAATCTTCAAAAGAGATGGCATCTATGTGATAAAGGACGACCTCATAGATACTTTGAAAATAGGAGGGTACCTTTCAGTCAACACTATGTCAGTCTACCAAACACTACTGAATGACAACATGTTGAATGTGCATCTGGCCTACTTCCTCTTAGTAGATGACATTTTAAAGGATAAAAGGTCTGGTGAAAAAGATTACCTTCTTCAATGCCTGGTGACCTCTCTTCTAGATTATATATTCTTACCCATTCTACATGATAGTCATTGGACTTTGTTAGTACTCAGTGTTATTGTAAAGACCCAAGTCTCTACTATTAAACATGATAAACAAATCACCAATAGGATAGCAGCGGAAGAATAAAATCTTGACTTTATTCAAAATGTATAAAGAGTACATTATAAAATTTCCATAAAGAAAGTACAACTTTATACAAGCACAAGGATCTAGGTAGAGGAAGACTTAACTAATACAACATTGTCTCCAAGCAAACAACTATATAACATAAAAGCAAATATGTTCACTCAAGCTATATATTCCTTTCTTCTTATCCTATCCTTGTGTTCACCAAGCTTCCATGCGCACTCTGATCCTATCCTGGATGGTTGGGGTCATCCAGCAAGAGAAAGATAAACAAGGTATGTGTTAAAAATAAGAGATAGGACAAATCATAATAAAAAGCTTTACAATATAAAGGATTCTCCACAATAAGAGATTTCAAAAGGAATGAGGCTAATATATGAATATTCCAATAAATAACAGATCTTGCCACCATTAATCATCACATTAAATTAAATATTTGCATGTAGATATATTGGACTAAAGTAACTATAGTAGGGCCATGACACCACTGAGTCATTGACCAAAATATAAAATGGGTGGAAAAGCACACCCTAGGCGGAAAAGCACGCCTCTGTATATATAAGGGTAGAAAAGCATACCCGGGTAGAAAAGCATACCCTAATGGTTACGCATAAGCGTCTACGATAGTTAGCCAGTCAAATAATATACCATGCATAAAATAGTGGCAAAATATATCATTCATTAGACATTTGCATCATAAGACAAGCACAATAGCATGTGGGGTCATTGACCCAATTCAACCTGTAAATAATAATTCCAAGAGAATAGGATATGTCAAAGTGAAACAAGAGCAAGTATATCAAAAGATGAGACAACAACGGTATTAGAAGCATAAAATAAGTTAGGAGCCAATACATGCAATTAGAGGGAAAATGAGGCTAGCACAATAATGAGTGGGGTTGGGTAAAAGCCCAACTGAAAGTTAGGTAGTTTGCACATTATATATTCCACACATTCATCATAGTTGTTCACATACATAGGGGTCAGATACAAAATAGGGTGCACATAGATAGGAGCCACATACATAAAATAGGCTTCACATACGAAATAAGTTTCACATACCTTAGATATATATACATTACCATCATATCCACCAAACAGATAGCAAACCATCCATATATCCTAGTTATAAGCATAACACATGTATTAATATATATAAAGACATAAAGCATAGAAAAACCCTAATTTTACAAAACTACGATTTAGAGTTCGAAACCAAGTCCAAATGATTACTCATAATCTCCTGATTAAGAAAACATATTTTATTATATAAAACAAAGTTAAAATGAATTAATTATGTATTTTAAAACATTTACATACTAAAAATGCCAAACAAAGCAAACTTCAGAAAAGGAATCCAAATCATGCCTCAAAAATCCTAAAATCAAATTCTACGTTAAAAATCCTTTCTATCGACTATTTATTCATATTTTTCTGACCAATGGTTGATTTACTATGAATTAAGTAAACCTGACCAATCAGAAATTATGGAAAAGCCACGTAGGCAAAATAAAAACAATTGGGCCACTGAGGCCGGGCCCACACTGACGCGGACCAATCAGAATTGGCCGCATCAGCAGGTCCACTCTCGCTGACCTAAGTCAAAGGCGAGTGAGTAAGGCTGAAAGTACCAAAGTACCCCTGGTGGTCCAATTGAAATGATTAATCCTGCGAGGGCAAACCGGTCAATTGAAACATGGGAGAAATGACGCTAATGCCCCTGGATGATTGATCATCCCAAATGTATGGGCATTCCCACGGGCGTCATTGCACGGCCAGGCTTCTTCAGCCTTGGCCATGGCGCGAGGGTGGTACACCCTGCTTCGACTCCAGGACCGTTGCTCAATGTCTGGCCACTATACTACAATCTGGAACCACGAATTAAACCGACGGGTTCCGGCGAGTAAAGCGGAGCACTCGCCACAGGGCGAGGACCTCAGGAACTAAAAAGCACACCGAAGAAGGTCAGGAAACAGGGCAGAAAAAGTGAACGAGAATCCAAAGAAGACAAAGAAGAAACTACCTGTGAGGTCGTCAACGCACTCACGGAGTCGGGACGGGCCGAATCCAGGTCTTTCCACGGTGGAGGAGTACCAAAGCGCGAGAAGAGTTGGCGCCGGTGAGGAGGTGAATCCGGGTCTATAGGGCCGAGCACCAGGGGGCATCGCGAGGCAAGGGCATCAAACGAAATTAAAGGACAAGCATCGAGGATGCTTTCCTAGAAGACAATTGAATGGAGGTGGTCGGAGGTGTGAGCTGTAGGACGAGGTTGCCGCGACTGAAGATGGAGTAGATCAGGGAGATAGGGAGTAGCTCGAGACAAATTGGAGGAGGATAGGGAAAGCTCGAGGCCAGGGGGTGCTCCACGGCCCCTTAAATAGGTCGGAGGAGAACTCCAGTCGCCTCTGCGACACAGAGGTGGAGAGAGGCAAGTCGATGGGTTTGGGCATTTTGAAGAGAGTGGAGGAGACGGAACGAGTTAGGGCTCGCTAGAACCGGCTGAGAGAGACGAAGCTAACGGCAAAGGAATCGCGTGAAACGGTGGAGGAGGGAGTGAGAACGGGTTCGGGGAAGGTAGCTGCTGTGAAACGGCTGTAGACCGCGTGGGCGAGAGGTTGGAGACGAGTTCGCGTCCGTTGGATCGAGCGGGGAAACAAATCTGACCGTCGGATGGCAGGTCCATGGTGAACCGGGCGCGTGACAGGTTAAATAACGGAACCATAACGTTTAAATCGAATAAATGAATCGATTAATGCACTACACTATATTAAAAGCTAATAAGATCCATTTGAGGGGTCAAATCAACTCCAAATGCCATCAAAATTGAACCATAGGCTCATAATGACGAGTATTACAATGCTATATAATCACTTTCTCATTTAATGCATAATATGGCCCTTAATAAATATATGGCTCATAAAAGAGTATAATAATATATTAAAATCAAGGAATTATATGAAAAAGCTTATTAATGAGAAACATGTGAGTAAATTCGACATATAAAACACATTAGGGTACAAATACTCATTACTCAACAAAATAACATATTAATGTGAACTAAAATCATATTTTGAGGAGAGAGAAACAATAAAGGTTAATATACACATATATGACTCAAATACATATTATTAATAATATATTTATCCAAAAAGCTCCAAATAAATATAATCTACTATATTATCCCATTAAAGACAAAATTACATAATTAATCCTAACTTATCTCCTAATGTGGGTTATTTGTGCTAACACCCCTCAATTTACATCAATGAGGGTAAATAGTGATTTCAACATCAAATTGTGCTCAAATTGCACAAGGTGTCCAAAAATGATCCAAAAGGATGTGAAATTTATGGAAAAGGTCCAAATGGACTAAAAGTCAAAGAAAAGCTCAAGAATGGGTAAATTGCAGGGAAGACCCTGAGTTTCAGTATGTTACAGTTATAGCTAGGACTGCAGTTCTCTACAACAACTGAGATGCAACCTTTGCACTCAACAAAAGAACAAACATGACTACTGCAAAGACACCTATAGAAGAGAAGGCAGTCACATGCGTCGAGGTAGTTGTAGAGATGCTCAAAAACCATGGAAAATGGTACAAGCATAAATAAGGCAAAGACTTCAAGAAGACGTAGTTATTCCATAGAATCCCTCATCATGTACCTCTGTCAAATAACTGTGGATTCTATTGTCTTGCCTGGATGATCACCCTGGCAACAATGAATATGAAGGTGGAGGGCATGCAACATGAACAATACTACCCTCTATGCGGAGTATAAACCAGCATGCTCCTCAAGTTAAAGTGGGCCACTACAAACAACTAGTAGCAATAAAGAAAGCCTATTTATACATCCAACTCCAATTTTGACACCCCAGGTCAGGGTGAATGATAAGTTTGGGGGATGAGTCATAAATGGGTGTGAGAGGTACAATTTGAATATGCAAGTTTTCAAAAATTTACTTGTACATATTCTCTTTTCTGCCACAATTAAGTATGACAAACAAATCTTACTAAAATTTACTTTCAGAAACAAATTTTGCTAAAAATTTACATTTAGAAATTTTGCTATAAGTTGCATTTTTTCTTAGCTACTTCTTAGACTTGTCAGTCCCCCTACTAAATGTTGTAGTTCTATCATTTCTAGAGAGGTGCAAATGAGTGACTAACACACATAATAGTAAAGGTAAGAAGCATAACAATACAATTTTGTTTCATTCTTCCAGCAAAACATTCTGTGTGGAACAATCCTATATCTATGGAATCCCTAGAAATTGGAGGACTCTACTGATCCATACTCCTGACCAATCACCCTAACCTGATGGTTCTAGCTAGAAAATCCTCACCTCCCTTGAGAAGGAAACAACTACCTCTTCTAGATTTAATTATCCACACTCTATGATGAAAAGAGGCTTGGCCACCGAAAAAATCATGTAAAAACCCCTCACCCAAACCTGAGAGGAGAGATGAAAAGCCAAAAAGAAAAAAATATTGAGAGTTTTGCCCAAAAGATGCAGAAGGATCCCACACGGATAGTGTATTGATGCACTCATGAATGTAGATATGTCGTGCCCGTAAGTGAAATCCAGAAGCCAAGTTTATCCACCTACACTCCCAAGTAACCCTCATGTAACCATCTGGCTTAACTTTCGGAGCCCTTGGGGAAACACCATCCTCACGACATCTTGTGTGTGAGGGAAATTGAGGAGAGTAGGAAAACACTTAAATCCTAAAACCTACATGAGCACACTAGCATAGGGCCAACTAAAATAAAGGAAGGGTGTGAAAGCTACCCCTCAAGTGGATGTTGTACAAGTATGTCTAGCAACCTAGCACAGAGAAGGGTAAGTCATTGAGATGGAGAGCCTTTACTACCAAAAGGAATTTGCTAGGATTCAAAGCCATGCAACTCTAGATATGAAAGGAAGGAATTAGAACCTCAAGATTCAACAAACATATCGTAAGGGTTTTTCTATAAGAATGAGATATCTTTGTAATGGTAGGCCTTCTGAAATTATTTGTCACCCATAGATCATCTCTCTATGATTCTAGGCCTGCCTTTAGCCTGAGGACATGCTCGATCTTAAGTTTGGGGGAGTTGATAACATCTCATTCTGTGCACTTTTTGCATATGATTTATACTTCTCCTACCATGCATTTTATAGATTTCTCTACTTTTTTTAGTGCCTTATGTCAAAAATCTCAATTTCACACATCTTTCACTTTTGTAGGGTCATGTCAAGACACATCCACAGTCAACACTGTGACCACGGATGTACAGTCCACTAAGGGACCTACCGTGGTCAATGCATCTATCACCGTCTCTTCACAGAGCAACTGCGACCATCCACCAGCACAATGCCCTGCGATCGACTCCCTACTAGAATTGAGTCCCCCCTCGACCGTGACATACAACCAGCACACCACAACTTTGATGAGAGCCACGACTGAGACCAAGTCCTCACCTAGGCCATGCCTTGACCGAGGCCATACCGCAACCGAGGCCCAGATGGTTAAGTCTATGGGAAGCACATATAAATAGACCCCCACCTCGACTTGTCAAATCATCAGATCATCAAGGACCACGAAGTGCTACCAAATTGTAGAGTCACTCATATCCATACCATCATTCTTGGATCTCTGAAGACAGAAGTCAGAGGAGAGAGAATATTGATCACCCTCTACTTTGAAGGAAGAAGCCACCTCCACATCGCCCACTCCAGATCTAGATTTGAAGAAGTATAGTGATGTATCACCATCTTCTCTCTCTCTATCTAGATCTATCATCTTCATCACATTGCACTCTCCCTCTTCATGGTTATTGATGTATCTATCATTTTGCGATGTCGTTATGCTGCCTATCAACATGTGTGGCTAAACATCTAACTTGGGTTGGGAGTAGCCACTAAGGCTCTCCCAACATTTATATTATATATATATATATATGTATATATATATATATACTCTTATCAAGATTATCTCCATACACCTATTTTTAATGCTTCACTTCTATGCTTAGCTACCATCTTGTTATGTTTGATTGTTGGTACCTCAAAAGAGTAGTACCATCCTTATCTATTGTTATGGGGTAGTATGAATACATGAATGTTATAGAATTCTAAAGCTAACGGTCATATGGTTTTCATTGTGGTTGTTGGGTCGTCATCTTGAGAGAGAGACCTCCTTAGAACCTAGATCTATCCTCATCTCAAGAGAAGAGGGAGTAGACATTTTGGTGATTGCTTTCAATCTTGATAAGAGTATACAAATGGGTGTGATTTTTGTATGTTGGTGAGAGACCTTAGTAGGTGAAACCTGAACCAAGTTTCCTTCCATATCTTTGTTTCTTACTGCTTGTTAACTTTTTTCTCTTGTTTTTATTTTCTTTCTTTTACCTTTCTTTATTTTGGCTGGAGCATCATCATTACTTAGGGAACTCCCTTTTTGACCCACCTTTTTGTTTGGAGTGTAAGACTCTACGTACTTAACACTTTTTGACCTTGCCCATGTGTTTTGACCCCTAATACTACATCCGACCCCGTATAATAGTTGTGGGGGCTTGAGTTTTGGGTTATAATCTTAAAAGTCTGACTACTCTGGATCCACTCCATTTTATACGTGTGATTTAGGCTAGTCACTTGTGAAGTTTTTAACCTAATCGTTGGATTCAAAACTCAAAAGTATGGTGTCTTAGGAATATCGAGTAAGTTAAATAGAGTTATTATAGATATCAAATCTAAATTGAAGGTTTATTCAGGTTGTTCTGGACAACTTATCCCCTTCTCAAGTCATAACTAGATGCTTATCTAATTTCTTTTACTCGATCACATATTATTCTTTTCGTTAAACTATAGCATGGTTTTCTTCTATTTTACTACAAAAGAGGAGATTGTGACTTAGATACCTTTTTCGTTCTATTTTCTTCATCAATGCTTTGATGATCCCACCATTTCATGAACACTTTCTCCATATGGAAACTATGTTATAACAAAAGGGCTTTTAATTTTTTGTTAAGTTAACTTGTACTTCATCAATCCATTCATGTTTAGTGAAATATGTTAATCTTCGTTTTTATTAATGGAAGGTTAACATTCCATACAACATATTTTGCAGAACTATTTGCAAAAAGTCTTATACAAATATAGAATTATTTGCAAAAAGTTTTATACAAATACAAATTGATTATTTCAGTAAAACCAATCTTATTAAGTCTTTTTTCATTTAAGTTTATGATCATATTCTAGTTTCTTTATGATTTAGAAATGTATACCTTTTATATTAATAGTTTCATGACTCTGACTCTATGGTTGAACCGCAAATTTCATCTGTCTAGATTTACGAAATAAATATAATTCACACAGCCTAATTTGATTATCACTCTTAGGACATTTCTGGTTGGGTGCAATTATGTGACAAAATATGAATATGTAATGTAATCCTACACAACAAACTCACAATATACTGCCTAACTATACCTTACTAGAATATTCTTTGATTTAAACACGCTCACTACCTCCTTAATCGTGAATAAACGAATGAATGTTTAGGGTGTGAGTTGTTGTCGTCAATGATGAAATAATTAGATAACCAGGGTAGTTACTTAGGGCATGTTTGGTTGGCGGTAGTTAGAAGGATTGGGTTGGACTTTTGACTCCATCAAGCCAAATATTACTTTTGGTTTTTGGGAGGTGTAAAATTCAAAAAATACCAGACTTTTGGGTATAGAGAGAGTGGGGGATTAGGGTTTACAACTCAAAATTGTGGGACATCACAAGCCCAGACATTGCACGGTTGTGGCTGGGTTCTGACTCCTACCCCCACGACTCCCGACTCATCTCTCTCCCTCATCCTTCTATCCCCTGAGCAGAGTCTCCTGTAGCGAGCTGCTCTTCTCAGATGGAACCTCACTTACTCTGCTCAAGAGCAACCTCACATCCCTTGCTTTCTCTAGCATCGTTGTAAGGAGGGATGAGAGGGTGTCATCACGTGGGGAGTTCCAGAGCACTCTAAGAGGATGTTGTCCCTCGCTTCACACTTCATCAACAACACCTACCTCAAGTTGCTTCGAACGCCAACACCACCATTTCTCTGGGGCATCCTTTGCTCCCTTCTCTGAACGCCAACAATGTCACCTATGACAGGCTACTCCAAACACTAGCACCACACCTATGCCGAGCTGCTTCGCATGCCAGCAACACCTCATACCTCAAACTGCTCCATGCACCAACATCGCCACTTTAGATCTGCCCACTATAATATCAGTGGAGTATATTTCAACATTGCTTCTACTGCATAGCAGTTTTGAGGTGACTCTTCCCCCTTTTACAGTTTCAATTTCCAGTTCCAATTTTGAACATCTTTAGTTTTCATCTTTTCCCCCTTGTTTCCAGATCTCGACCTGGCTATAAGGTTTTTTGTAGCAAGGAGTGAGGATTCTACCATCTTAGGTCACCTCATTCCATAGGTTTTGTTGATATCCCTCCTCTCTTTTCCCCCTTCACCTTTTTGTCCATTCCAACTGGAGATGTTATCATGGGAGGCAAGAGATTAGGGGACGGACAGAAGAGTGGTGGTGTTGGGCAGTTGTAGAAGGATGGTTGGAGAGTGCAGGGGTTGGTGTTGGTGGTGGTGGTGGGCAGCGGTGGGTGATGTATTGGTTGCACATCGTAGGAAGGGAAGGGGTTTGCTGGTGAAAGTCAGGTTGGGATGGATTGGAGTTTGTAGAGTGGCGGGACATGAGTAAGCATAAGTAATTCATAGAAGTTGTATGGAGAATATGGGGTATCCCTCCTCTCTTTTTCCACTTCACCTTTTCCTCCATTTTAATTGATTTAGGGAACAACTAAATCCCTTTCTCCCCCTTTTGTATGCAGAGATCGACTTGAGTGACCCATACTATTCACCATGGTTAAGTTTACATTGTGAAGGAGGACATAACTATCTCTGGTATCCCTGTTATGTCATAGGTAATAATCTCCTCTTATATGCATCTCTATTTTGTTTTCTGGTTTTTGTTTCACTTGGCTGTCACGCTATTGTTGAGCTTAAAATTCCTCAGTTTGGTTGCTTCCACGGTTCTTCTTATAATTGTCCTTGTGCTATTTACTATTATATAACTTTATATGCCCTTGGTTTCTACAGATTCTCTATTGATTTTGTTGATCTTTATTAACCATTCATGATCACGTCAGCACTGCAAAGAGTGGGATAAACCACCCACTACTAAAATATGATAAACAAAACTCATTGGAAAGTAGTGGAATAAAAGTTTTCTAACTATATTCAATTTCATAAAAGATTGTACAAGATACATCAAAAATCTCCCTTTTAGGGTTTACATCATCATACACAACTAGGATCTAGATAGAGGGAAGTCTAGACTACTCCACTTTTGTCTCCAAGCAACATATCCATCAGCTACATCCATGCCAACGCTAAGATCTTCAATTCCTATTTATCACCTTGCTCCACATCTGGGTGGTAGGGAAGGCACCCAGCAAAAGGGAAAGGAAAGTAAAGTATGTGTTACAAAAACTGTTCTAAGATGGAAAGATAAGGAAAAGCATGTAAAAGTAGGCTAGGGTTCATCATAAGATGACGATACAAGAGAATGAGGCCATTAATATAAAAGAATATATCAATAGATGCTTTCCATAAACAAAGTAAAACAACAACATTGCATGTATGATTAATATTGACTATCTTAACTATGTAGGGTTGAGGCACCTACTGGACCTTCAACCAAAGGGTGAGGGCAGAATAACACATTCCTAGTCACCTACACATATTTCATGTGTGGGGGAGAGTATCACATTCCCCGGGGCGATTAAATACATACCCAACTATGGGTGGTTGTTCATACAAGTACCACTACACTAGTTAATTAGTCTAATAAAATCAACATGCTAGAAACTATGGCAAGTAATAGCATCATTTAAATAGAACATGGAAAAGGGGTACCAAGACCCAGGAACAATATTCCAAACTGATTATGAGGCAAGTATAGTAATAGATTCAAGAGAATAGAATATAAGGTGCAAATAAGACTCATTATGGAAAATCATAGGTTAAGGCACAAATAATTCCCAACTGAAGTGTATTAAGCACATACCTTATTCTTTAGAGTCCTAGAAATCACTTTTCAGAACCTTTAACTGAAATCAGGGTCTACTTGTCCTAATATGATAACCATGATCATGCATTAGTACTATATTCATTCATTAAAGCTTCAAAACCCCAAAACTATCAACTTTTCTTACAAACGATTGAATTAGACTCTGAAACCATCACTGATGTCTTAGTTAGGTCCTTCTAATTAAAATAGCATATATTTTTATATATTTTCAAGATATAGAATTTTCAAGGTATTTTTCATGTTTAGGTTAATTAAAACATCATCAAAAATATGTTTTCAAAAACACCAAAATAAAACTTTGAAAATATTTTTAATGGGTAGATCTCATTCTCTTAATTTCAAAACACTATTTATTTTTAATTTTCAGAGCAACGAGTAAAAAGATACAATTTTTCATAGAGCCAATCAGAACTCGCCACGTAGGCAGAGTCATTTAAAACAAGTGGAGAGAGAGGAGTGGGCCTGCTTCATGCTGACCTAGCCCAATGGGAGTGCGGTCCCACACTCACTGGCTTCTAATGAGCATGCGGTCAAAGTCGGTCAAAACGAAGCAAAAAGACCATGACGCCCTTCGTGAAAACAAGCACGATGAGAAGAATCTGACGAGGGAAGAGCGATAACTTGCCATGGGGTCTTCTCTCCCAACCCGCATGAGCTACAGCGGCGAGCAGCTGCTGCCGCTATCTTGAAAATTTGGGCAAGAACAATATAATCAACCAAATACAAAGTTTAGATATGAAAACGAAAGCTAAAGAAAATACGAACTCAACCATACCTTGTATTTTGTCGGAGGAGCAATGTGGAGAGAGAAAGGTACCGTAAGATGGGTGACTTTGGGTTCTCTATGGGGTCAAAACGGCGTTGTTTTTAGCAATTGGAAGTATGAGTGAGTTGCAACGTTGGCGACGGAGCTTAGGGTAGTGCTATATATAGGTAAGGGGGTCTGGGTTAGGGTTTAGCCAAGTGTGGTGAGAGAAACACCTCAGATGTTTTGGGGGTTTCTCAAAAGTTTATGAAAATAAATAAAAAAACTTATAATAATTAGAAGAGTAATCTCGTAAAGAATCCGTAGAACTAAAAATCATCGAATTTGTTTAATCGTAGCTCAAGATATTCGTGTTTTAATTTCGAGAGTCCTATTCACCTTGGACTGGGGTAGAAGACAACTCTAGAGCCCTTGGATCTATGGATGAGGATCCATCGAGGGCCGTGAGTTTTTGGATCGTGCAGATGAGTCCAAGGCTTGTGTGATATTTAATTCTATTTACATTAGAATTTGACCAAAGTGCATTATCTAATTTAAATATTTTCTCTCTCTTCTTTTGGAGGCCCAAATGTTATCCAAAATTAACCAAAATTTACACCTTGACTTATTTTAACGTGTAAATCCAAATTTAGAATTAGTTTTACATTTTGGGGTCTTTTAATATATTAAATAATTCAAAACTTACTTTCTCTTTCCTCCTCCATTTATGACTCTATGATTATCCAAATATAATATAACTTCACCCATAAGTCTTATTAATTATTTTGGATATGCATTTACCATTATTTCCATGTGTTGAAGTCGTTTGTTATTTTAAATAATGAGTTGAAAGTTTTACACATGTTCTCTCTCCTAAATTCACATTCTCACCAAATATTTTCCAAATTGAGTCAAAATTCATCCAAAGGTATATTTTAAAATGTAAAACTTGAATTTGACATTATTTTATTTTTTTGAAGACTTATTATTTTATTTTATACATTTAAATTTTATTACTTATTTTATCCTTTTAATTTATAAGATGAATCTAGAAACTTTCTAAAAATATAAAACTTAGCCTATTAGCAATACTAAACATGTGGAACACGATTTTGGCATTAATTAATTTTTTTCAACATATATTTAATGTTTTTGGTCTATAAGTCATTTTCTCTCTCCTGAATAAAATAAAATATTAAATATTGACCAAATTAAATAAAATTTCACACATAGACTCATTTCGATATGTAGATTACTAATTCGGAGTTATTTTTCCAATTTGAGGATTTTAGATATTTTATTTCACCTTATTGGCTCATTTCCCATTATCTTGTAATAAAGGCTTTTATATATTTATTTATTATCCAAATTAGATGATACTTGGCCATTAAGTTTCTTTTAGATCAAAAAAACGAATTTTGTTATCAAATTATCTCGTGGCTTCCTATTTATGATTGTTTGAAACAACATATTCCTCATTATCCTCTTTTATCCAATATATTCCATATTATCTCCAATTATTACATTTATCATCTCCTTTATATATTTTTTGGGATTTATTTTCTTTTTCATATTCTAAAAGGAACTAGAAATTTCTAGGACGAAATATTTCATTATATTTATTACTTAAGTGGACATTTTACATATTAAACCCATTACTAAGATTTCACTGAGGTATTTGTGCATAAACCCAATTATTGGTAGAAAAGGTGAACAAATGTTCATTAAACCATCATATTATGATATTATCCACAAATTAAACAGAAAGGCCAAAAAGTATATAAATGAAAGGACAAGATGGGAAAGAGGATCAAAAGACAAAAAGTCCAGAATTTGATATGTTACAACCACATCCTTTTAAGTTGATGTATGTTTATAAGACCAACCAATGCTCCTGAAATTTTGAACCTAAAAAGAGTTGGAATCCTTGGTAATTTGGGATCTGTCTAGTTTGATCCCAATTGGATGGAGCTTTAACGATGCTTGCAGGTTTTCTATAATACCAACCAATCCCTCTACCATACATGAAAACATGATTAAAGTTTTAACTCAAAAGTTGAAGTATAAGTGAAAAAGAGTTTTATCTATTTCTATCCAAGGTTGAGTTTTAAGGCTCAAAGTTCCTACAATACTAGGGCATTCTCATCACAAAAATGCAATGTCCAGTCAGTTATGTTTGCTTAGTCTCTCTATTGTCACAAGACAGCTTTGGGGTTTTCTTAAACTCCTTTTTCAGCACAGGCGTATTTGGAGGTCTAAATCATATACTTCAAAGTTATTACTTACTTGACTTATGAAGTTTTCTGTTAAACCATCTTAGAATTACTTGACCCACTTAAGATTTTTGCTTGACCACCAATAGTTAACTTACGTAGAATTACTTAAACAATTAATGGTCTAGGTTACCTACCTAACCGACTTCATTATCATGTGCTCTACATGAGACATTACTGAAATAAATAACTAAAGCTACAAAAAATGTTCATCATGACGTTTTGAATCAATTCTGTTTGGGGGTATTCATTTGACCTCTTCAACGTCATTGACCTGCTTGAGATAACAGTATGAACCATTTTCAATAGATGGTAATATGATCTTAACAAAAAGAACATTATCATTTTACTGATTTTAATGACACCTCATAACTATAGGTGCCCACATGGACCTAGTTAATGGGCATTAATTAGTAAGCATTCAATTTGGACCCTAACTTGTGAACTTATTATTGAATAAGTTTATGGATGGTTTAAGATATTAGTTGCCATGTTTTGATGATGTAATGTTATCTAGCTTAGTTCATGCTCGATCTGAATGATAAATTCCATACCATGCTCATTTTCATGCTCATGTTTACATGCAGATGAGGTTGCTTTAATAAATATTACGAAGATATTCTTACAATTCTTATAGATGTATACATGTTTAAACTTATCCTCCCTTAAAATATAGATGGATCATATAGTTTGGAGGAAACACATGCTTTGTGTTATTTTTACATTGATAGTAGTGGTTGCCATACTTCTAAGATGAGCAAGGATGAGGAGAAGTAGAGTCAGATCTCCTTATGTCAATCGAGACCCTCATAGGGAACGATATCTACTCTCTATCATTGAGTCAACCGATGATAAATGCAAGGACATGACAAGAATGGGAAGGACACCTTTTTTCCACCTTTGCAATATATTGAAGTCTAGATGTCTTCTAGCTAATACTGCATGGACCACGGTAGAGGAGCAATTGGTCATGTTTTTACACATTGTTGGCCATAGTATACAGAATCGTGTTATCAAGCACAACTTTATCCGGTAAGGAGAAACTATGAGCTACTATTTCAATGTTGTGTTGAAGGCAATTAGTTCCTTAAAGGATGAATACATACTTCCTCCTTCAAGTTCCACACCAATAGAAATCATATCAAAGAAGCAATATTGGCCATGGTTTAAGGTATGCTTTGTGTTCATGATTAAAGTGGTATTGTTGTATTGATGGGATACATGAATTTTGTGTTGACTTAGAGGTTATACATTACCTATATTTTGATAATGACTTAACCATTCCATTCATATGTATCTAATATGTGTGTTTAAGATTGTTTTTAGGCATTAGGTACATGAAAAGGATCCAAAATCTAAAGCCGTAGAATGGCTCAAGTTCAAGTCAAAATGGCTACAAGTGTGCAATTTGGGATTACTATGTAAACGACCTTAGAACATCTATGTAATCACCTATAATGATGAATTGACTTGTATCTTAGATGAGAAAAATGTTTGGGACAAAAATCACCAAGTGCTAATCACTTTAGATGCAAATTAGAAAATTGAGTTTAGGCACTTGGTCGGTCAAGTTTCCCTGGCTTGAAACTCGACCGATCATTCTTGGTTAATTTTCTGAAGATTGCATCGGTCGAGTTGTGCTTTCACAGAACTCGACCGATCATGTAACTAACAATTTCGAGTTCAAATGGTCGATCGAGTTTTGTCAGGACAAACTCGACCGATCATTTGAATATCGATTTTGTCATTTACTTGATTGGTCGAGTTACCTTTATTGAAACTCGACCGATTGCACTGTATGGAATTTGCAGAAAAAGTGATGTGACCGTTGGTGAGTGTTTTCGGAAAAAATAGAGTCGTTTCCTTGAACACAAAATGGCTATTTTTGTATCCAAGTGTCCCACAACTTAAAGGGGCACCCTCAACTATAAATAGACCCCCTTAGAGTTCATTCCAAGGATGCTCATTCATTGCAAACTTGGTGCTAGCATAGTTGAGAGTGTTCTAACCCTTTGAGCCCCTTTCTCCCTCTACCTTCAAGTGAAATTCATGAGTATGAGTGAGATAGGTTCATGTGTAAGAGAGCTACTCCATGTATTGATGTAAAGCTCTCCACCTCCATCATCCTACCTTTATTCTCTTTGAAGAAGAAGATTGAAGAAGCTTCTCCAAGTGAAGGAGAAGGTGTTGTTGTTCTTCAAGGTTGAAGAAGGCAAGCTGCTCCAGGTCTCCAAGTGAAGGAGATAGGTGCTCCAGCCCTCCAAGTGAAGGAGAGAAGCAAGGCAACGCTCAAGAAAGATAGGTAATCCCTTGAAGGCAGAAGACTTGAAGAAAGGAGTGGGTAAGTCCATGATGATGGCTGAAGACTCCTAGGCTTCAAGTGGGTAAGCTCCTTCTACTGGTTGAAGATCTTTTCTTGAGGTACTAAGCCCTTGTATGTGTGGTTGTTGTGTCTTGTAATCTTATTGTGGAATATAAGAGTACCAAGATTGCAAATCCTAGAGACTAACCCACTCTAGGTAGTGGACTGACATTGCTCCTAAGTTTATCACATGGAACCACTCTAAACCACCTGTCCAAGTGCTTGCTCTTTCTTGTCTCTTATCTTTGCTTTGAATTCTAGATTAAGACATCAAATTGCTACCTAGTTTGGTTTCTACACTTCATATAAATTGGTGGTCTAATTTTTTTTGTGATGTTTGTGAAACTCTATTCACCCCCCTAGAGCCCTTTGATCCAACAAGTGGTATCAGAGCAGGTCTTCTCCAAGCTACTTCAACAAGTTGGAGAAGATGGGCGATTCGGTTCTTGGTTCACTTAACCTAGAAGGAAGCTTCTCCATTAGACCTCCAGTCTTTGACGGGACAAACTTTCTCTATTGGAAGAGAAGGATGCAATTCTACCTCCAATGAGTGAGCTATGAAATGTGGAAGATTGTCGACCTCAAATATGAAGATCCAAAAGGAGACATCACCACATGGACTGAAGTTGAAATGAAGCATGCTCAACTCAATGCCAAAGATGTGAGCATCATCTACGCCGCTCTTACTCCATCCGAGTTCAACCAGATCTCTTCTTGGGACACCGCACATGAGATATGGCACAAACTGTGTGTCACCTATGAAGGAACCGAGCAAGTGAAGGAGGCCAAAGTCTACATGCTTGGTGGTCTTCTAGAGAACTTCAAGATGGGTAAGAATGAGAGAGTGGTCGATATGTACACTAGGCTCAATGTCATCTTAAATAGTTTGGCAGCCCTTGGGAGTGTGATGGATAGAGGTACTATCAACTCCAAGATCTTGAAATCTCTTCCTAAGAGATGGGAGCCTAAGGTTACTTCAATTGAAGAGGTGTACAAGCTAAGTGAGTTGTCAACTGAGGAGCTGGTTGGTAACCTCCAAGCCCATGAACCTAGGCTTGACAAGCAAGAAGAGGAAGAGAAGAGAGAAGAAAAAGAGTCTAAGAAGATAAAGGACACATCCTTCAAAGCACAAATTGAAGAAATGGTCTGACAACAACAACTCACCTTGAAGTCTCCCAACCCTTCCTCAAGTGAAGATGAAGGTTCCAATGAGCATGAGGCAAACTACTCAAAGGGGAAACACTTCAAGAGCAAGCCCTCCTCTTCAACTCTAAGATGCTATGAGTGTGGTCAAAAAGGCCACTACAAGAGTGACTGCCCAAAGGCCAAGAAGAGCCATCACAAGAGCAGCCACAAGAAAGCTAAGGAGTACAAGCGAGAAGGCAAGTGTAAGAGGAAAGACAAGAAGGAGAGAGGATCCAAAGATGCAGCTCATGCAGCGTGGGACGAGTCATCCTCAAGCTCCTCAAGATCCGAAGATGGAGAATGCCATCTTGCCCTCATGTCCTCCACTAGTGAAGATGTAAGTGAGGTAAGTGAGGTAAGAAATGTTAATTTGCATGAGCTATCTAAGGAAACTCTCATTGATATGTTAAATGAATGGAAATCATCTTTTGCTAAATGTAAGTCTAAAAGGAAAAGATTAGGGAAGATAATTGATGATCTTTACGGTAAAATTGATATTCTTAATCAAAATGAAAAATTGCATCTTGAGAGCATAGATTCCTTGAAAGGGCAGTTTCTTGACCTTGAACTTCAATACAATGGAGTAGAGGTTGAAAATGGTGTTTATCTTAAATATATTGAAAATCTTAAGATAGATAACCAAAAGTGCCTAGATGAGCTTGATATCCTAAAAACTGAAAATGTAGAACTCAAGCTTATTGATGATGGTAGGAGAGATGAAGTCTATTCTTATCAAAGAGAGATTGTTGTGCTTAAATCTGAAAATGCCAAGTTGCTGGCTTAAGTTCATGATTTATCTTCTAGGCCTATTTTTCCAAGAAATGAAGTTGCTAGCTTATCTTTAGAAAAGGATTCCCTTCTTAATAAATCCCTCTATCTTGGGGCCGACCTTTTGCATGCTAGAGATGATCTTGCTAGTCTTTCTACTACTATCATAAATCTTAGTGATGATAATGCTAAGTTAAGATCTACTTTGCAAAAGTTTCTATCCGGAAAGAAATTCCTCAATGATGTCCTAGAACACTCTACCAAACAAATTAGTACTAGTGGTTTGGGATATGATGAGACTGCTCTAAAAGGTATGAGTAAGAACAAACACAAGGGTAAGAAGAAGAGTGTGGAACCTCCAATCTTCCATGGAGAGTCTTCCAGCTCTAAGAACCATGTGGTATGTATCCATTGCAAATGTGATGATCATTACTCTACCTACTGTCCTTACAAGACTAAGGGGACCAACCCAAAGATGAAATGGGTCCCCAAGCTAACCCCGGATCCCAAAGTTTGAGTTGGGTTCTGACATCCTTCTTTCTTGCAGGTTAAAAAGAGATGGATTGTTGATAGTGGCTGCTCTAAGCATATGAATGGAGAAATTAGCCATTTCAACAAGTTCATGAAAAAGAAAGGAGGATCAGTAACCTTCGAAGACAACAAGAAGGGTAAGGTCATAGGTTAGGGTGATGTGGGCAATGAGCTATGTATTAAAAATGTATTGCTTGTTGATGGCCTACATCACAATTTGATTATTGTTAGTCAACTTTGTGACAATGGATATCTTGTGTTGTTTACTTCTTTAGAATGCTTGCTTCTAGATTCCCTCTCCTACAATGTCATATATAAGGGAACTAGAAATGGTAATCTTTATGTTATTGTTATTGATGCTCTTAAGCCCATACTTGATAGATGCTTGGTTGTGGATAAAAATGATCTTTCTCTTTGGCATCGACGTTTGGGTCATGTGAATTTGCATCTAATGAAGAAGTTGAACAAAAAGGATTTGGTTCGAGGACTTCCTAAATTGGACTTTGATAAGGATGAGGAATGCCAACCTTGTACACAAGGGAAATAAACCAAATCCAACTTCAAATCCAAAGGAGTCATGAGTACCAAAAGAGTTCTTGAACTTCTTCATATTGATCTATTCAGACCAATGAGAACGCAAACGCTTCGTGGTTCCAAGTATTGTCTTGTTATTGTTGATGATTTCTCTCGATATACTTGGACCTTCTTTCTCGTTTCGAAAAGTGATACTCTTGATGTTTTCTTGAGTTTTTGTAAACTGGTTGAAAATGAAGTTTCTTTCCAGATTGTTTCTATCCGTAGTGACCATGGGGGAGAATTTGAAAATGATCTTTTCGAGCGCTTTTGTGAAAAATCGGGTTACTCGCATAATTTCTCTTCCCCTCGTACGCCTCAACAAAATAGGGTAGTTGAGAGGAAGAACAAGTCTCTTTAAGAGATGGTGAGGACAATGCTTCTTGAATACGACATTCCCAAGAAGTTTTGGGCCGAAGCTGTTAGCATTGCCTGTTTTGTGCAAAATCGAGTTTTTACACATCTTTCTTTGAAGAAAACCCCCTATGAGTTGTGGTGTGGTAGAAATCCATCCATTGATTTCTTTCATGTTTTTAGATGTCCTTGTTTTGTTTTAAACATGAAGGATTCTCTCGACAAGTTTGATTTGAAATCTTATAAGGCTTTCTTCCTTGGCTATAACACTACAAGTAGGGCATATAGAGTATTAAACATTGAATTGTCTAAAATTGAAGAATCTATCAATGTTAAGTTTATTGAAACTAACCCTATTGTTGGAAAGCATGTTGTTGATAATGATGTTGCAGATGATTTGATTCCTATCCTAAAAGACCTCAACATCGAGAATAAAGGTAAGCAGGTGATAGAAGAAGAAGAATAAGAAAAGAAGGATCCCACTCCCCGTTTTGCAAAGAATCATCCCAAGGAGTTGATCATTGGCAACCCATTCGAGAGAGTGAGGATACGAGCTGCTCACAACAAAGAAAAAGCATATAGTGCCTTCATCTCCCAACTAGAGCCAAAGAACATCAAAGAAGCCCTTGGTGATGATGAGTGGATCCTAGCCATGCAAGAAGAGCTTGAGCAATTTGAGAAGAATTGTGTGTGGACCCTAGTGCCAAGACCAAGTGATAGAAAAATCATTGGCACCAAATGGGTCTACCACAATAAGATAGATGAACAAGGAAAAGTGGTAAGAAACAAAGCAAGGTTAGTAGCATAAGGTTACAACCAACAAGAAGGTATTGACTTTGATGAAACTTATGCTCATGTTGCTAGATTAGAATCTATTCGTATGCTACTTGCCTTTACTAGTTACAAAAATTTCTTGTTATATCAAATGGATGTTAAAAGTGCATTTTTGAATGGTACAATCAAGGAGGAAGTATTTGTTGCTCAACCTCTGGGCTTTGAAAATGACAAGTTACCCAATCATGTTTATTTGTTGCAAAAAGCTCTCTATGGACTCAAACAAGCAGCTTGAGCTTAGTATGAGAAACTAAAGAACTTTTTGTTAGATAACGAGTATGTCATGGGCAAAGTTGATTCTACCATGTTTCTAAAACACACTTCTAACCATTTTCTTATAATTCAAATATATGTTAATGATATCATTTTTGGTGGGACTGATCTTGATCTTTGCAAGGAGTTTAGTTCTCTTATGCATAGTGAGTTTGAAATGAGCATGATGGGTGAGTTGACTTTCTTCCTCAGCTTTCAAATCAAGAAAACAAAAGAAGGAAACTTCATCAACCAAGACAAGTACACAAGTGAACTTCTCAAGCACTTTGGGATGGAGAACATGAAGCCGATGGATACACCTATGTCAAACACCGCCAAACTTGACAAAGATGAAGAAGGTGAAAAGGTAGATGAGAAGCTCTATAGAGGTATGATTGGAAGTTTACTTTACTTAACTGCCTCTAGACCTGATATTATGTTTAGTGTTGTCTTGTGTGTTCGCTTTCAATCTAACCCTAAGAAATCACATCTTATTGGTTTTAAGAGGATTTTGAGGTACTTAGCCAAAACCCAAAATTTTGGACTATGGTATCCTAAATCAAGGGATTTTACTCTTAGAGCATATAGTGATGCGGATTACGCAGGGTATTTGGTTGATAGAAAGTGCACAAGTGGCACTTGCTTCACTCTAGGACCATGCTTAGTATCTTGGTTCTCTAAGAAACAAAGTATAGTGGCATTATCAACTACCGAAGCTGAATACATTGCATCCGGAAGTTATTGTGCATAGGTCCTATGGATGAAGCAAATGCTCCAAAACTTTAACATATTTTTTATGATTTTCCTATCTTTTGTGACAATACTAGTGCAATCAATCTATCTTACAATCCTATATTGCATAGTAGAGCCAAGCATATAGAGGTTCACCATCATTTTCTTCGTGACCACATTGCCAAGAAAGATATCTATATCACACATGTGGACACAAAAAATCAGTTGGTGGACATTTTTACAAAACCTCTAGCTAGAGATCAATTTAATTTTATTCGATCTAAATTGCTTATTGTTGATTTGAATGATCTTACCATGTGATCTAGCTAGTTGTTTCTTTCCTATATGCTTTCTCATGTCTTTCTTCATCTTGTTTCGCCTATATATGCTTAAATATGCCTGAATTGCTTGTCAACATGTTTAGTTTTTGCTTGTTTTTGGGTTTTTGTCAAATTTCATGTTTTATCACTAAATAGTGCCCAATGATGAGCTAATTGTGCCTAAGTGTGTTAATTATACATAATAGAATGGAAAAATGAATTTAATTAGCATGTATATGGCTAGAATCTAAGAATGTGACTGTTAGGTCAGGTTGACCATCGGTCGGGTTTCCACCCTAGAAAACTCGACCGATCAGGAGTCGAGAGCAGTTCTTCAGTGGACCGTTCAGTCGAGTTTACCACACACAGAACTCGACCGATCCGTGGGCTGAGCCAACTTAAAAGTTAGGATCAGCCGACTATTTTCCCTTGAAACTAGAAAATAGTCGACCGATCCCTTGCCTCTTAGCCTTAAGCTCTCACACCCAGCCCTAAACCTCACATTCCTAACCCTAGGGCGACCTAGCAACCCCGTTCTTGACCTTCCTGGGCGCTCGTGGTGGTGTTTCTTCTACGTTTGAGGTTTGCTTTTGCTTGTGTGTACATTTTTCATCTCATTTTTGTTTCCATGGCTTCCCAAAGATGAAAACATGCTTCTCCTAGCAATGCTCAAGCCTCTTCCTTGAATAATCGCTTGATTCCTTTTGATAATACCTATTTTGTGTCTCTTGAGGCGGTAAATCAGTACAAGGATCTTCTTCCCTGGACTCCTTTTCCATTTCGCCCCTTGCTTGACCCAAATTGTTTTCAAGCGGTTATTAACTCTGTTTCAAGGCTTCTCGCCAACCATCACCTATCTGCCCTTGCGATTGAAAGTGACTGCTTTAACAATCACATGTCTATAACTAAGGCAGTACACGAGTTCTATGCAAATTTGTGTTGGAACTACGATTCGCTTATCCCCCTGCCGAATACTAAAATAGTTTTTACTTCGATGATCGTTGGTTGCCGTTTCCAAATCTTTGAGGATACATTAAACGTCTTTTTTTCCAGAGATGAGGAAAACGACACTTGGCGTAAGGACTATGGAGAGGATTTCGATCTTCTTGACCCAGAAGGTTTTTACAAACACCATGAATTGACGCTACCAGACATTCATCGGTTTTTAAAGAAACCTGACGTGGCCTACAGGAAGAAGTCAACCCTACCCTCATCCTCTCTTGACCTAAGGAGGCACATACTGGCTTTGGTGATTAACTGTAATGTCCATCCAAAGTGAAATCAAACGGACATTGTAGAAAACACCATAGTCATTATGTATTGTTTGTTAAACAATATCAGTGTCAAGTGGGCCAGATATATCTTACACCACATGACCTATTTTGACACCGGCAAGAACACCAAAGGCACCCACCCACCCTACCCATCTCTGATATGTGGTCCTTTCAAGTTCGCCACTGATAAATCCCTCTTTTCTTACTTCCATTACCTGGTTGCTAGAAAAGGTGTTTGTATTAGTGAGACCACTCTTCAGAAGGTTGTCCCTATATTTTCCCCTCCCTCTGGTGCCTCTGCCTCTGCCTCTGCCTCAGCTACCCCATCCTCCTCCACCCTTGATCCACCTCCGCAACCACATCCTCGACCCCACCGTGCATCCTTCCGTCCATCAAATGAAACCCTTCTAGGATATATGATGCATGAACAGGTGTACAATCGACAGGTTCAGGAACACATGCACCGGGATCTGTGTTCGATCATGTCTACCATGAACCTATCATGTGCTTCACCCTATCCCACCTACTAGCCATACCTAGGTAGTGCTTATGCTTCTTATGCATACGAGCATTACTTCCCTGCTCCCGAGCCTTCCGCTTCTGCTCCGCCACTGTTTGCTATTGGTAGTTCCACTCCCATCATCCTGTCACTGCCTGTTGGCCCCCTGGACAGCCTTCTAGCCACCTTGGGTGACTCTGCTCTGACCTTCCCATAGGCCAATGAGCTTCACGCTCTTGGTATGTCTTGGGATGAGCAAAATTCCCGCTGGCCCGGTCGTTCCTGTAGACCTCCTGCTGATGAGGAGATGCCCGACCAGCCTGAGGATGCTGCTGATGATGAGGAAGGTGGTGGTGAGGATGCTTCCGATGACGATGGTGGTGATGGTGCTAGATCTGATGTTGGCACTACTTCTCCTTCTGACGGGGATGAGGACTACAACCCTGGCGATGATGATGATACCGTAGATATAGATAGTTTAGATGTTTAGGTGGTTTCTTAGCTTATAGTCTAGCATGCCAATCATATACATCTTTCTAGACTCTTTTGTATAAGAAACATCTTGGCACATTCTTCTGAGTTGTACTATTTCTTATCTCTGTTTTATCACTTTATGGTTGTAGTTGCTTTCATGAGAACATATATCTGAGTTGTAATATCTTAGATGTGCACTATGGATATTTACTCTGCTTTATCTTATGTGTTGGTGCTATCTTGAGCTATATTTTTATTATGACTTGGATTGTGTGTTCTCTCTGTGGTTGTGTGCTATATGCTTTAAATTGCTGCTTACTGCCTTGCATATATGTTTGGTTGAGTTTTGGAGAAGACCTGGTTTTTTGCTCTTCTACACCCCCTATCTTTTTGATAATGTCAAAAGGGGGAGAGATATTTCAAGTGATAGATCAGTCTTGAAACTCAATCATATTGCTTTTTCTTTGATATAATATGGCTTTGTGAGATCCTTTTCTTGTTCATTTTCACTATTCTTTATGTGAACGTGCAAAGGACTACACATTACATGGATATTGGTATTGCTATGTGTAGAGAAACTAACCATGTAGGTTAGATGAAGCATAGATTGAGGGGGAGCAATTCACATTGTTCATATCATGAATCCCCCTAATTCACAAGGCAAAGGTATAATTTTCATATCCTTTTCAATATGTTTGAGGAATGGTTTGTCATTGTCAAAAGGGGGGAGAATGTTGACCTAGAGGTTATACATTACCTATATTTTAATAATGACTTAACCATTCCATTCATATGTATCTAATTTGCAGATTTAAGATTGTTTGCAGGCATTAGGTACATGAAAAGGATCCAAAATCCAAAGCCCTAGAATGGCTCAAGTTCAAGTCAAAATGGCTACAAGTGTGCAATTTGGGATTTCTATGTAACCGACCATAGAACATCTATGTAATCACTTATAATGATGAATTGACTTGTAACTTAGATGAGAAAAATGTTTGGGACAAAAATCACCAAGTGCTAATCACTTTAGATGCAAATTAGAAAATTGAGTTCAGGCACTTGCTCAGTCGAGTTTCCCTGGCATGAAACTTGACCAAACATTCTTGGTCAATTTTCTAAAGATTGCATCGGTCGAGTTGTGATTTCACAGAACTCGACTGATCATGTAACTGATCATTTTGAGTTCAAATGGACGGTCGAGTTTTGTCAGGACAAACTCAACCGATCATTTGGATATCAGTTTTTTCATTTACTTGATCGGTCGAGTTACCTTTATTGAAACTCGACCGATTGCACTGTACGGAATTTGTAGAAAAAAGTGATGTGACCGTTGGTGAGTGTTTTGGGTAAAAATAGAGTCATTTCCTTGAACAAAAAATGGCCTTTTTTGTATCCAAGTGTCCCACAACTTAAAGGGGCACCCTCAACTATAAATAGACCCCCTTCCAAGGCTGCTCATTCATTGCAAACTTGGTGCTAGCATAGTTGAGAGTGTTCTAACCCTTTGAGCCCCTTTCTCTCTCTACCTTCAAGTGAAATTCATGAGTATGAGTGAGATAGGTTCCTGTGTAAGAGAGATACTCCATGTATTGATGTAAAACTCTCCTTCTCCATCTTCCTACCTACATTCTCTTTGAAGAAGAAGATTGAAGAAGCTTCTCCAAGTGAAGGAGAAGGTGTTGTTGTTCTTCAAGGTTGAAGAAGGCAAGCTGCTCCAGGTCTCCAAGTGAAGGAGATAGGTGCTCCAAGTCTCCAAGTGAAAGAGAGAGGCAAGGCAACGCTCAAGGAAGATAGGTAATCCCTTGAAGGAAGAAAACTTGAAGAAAGGAGTGGGTAAGTCCATGATGATGGCTGAAGACTCCTAGGCTTCAAGTGGGTAAGCTCCTTCTACAGGTTGAAGATCTTTGCTTGAGGTACTAAGCCCTTGGATGTGTGGTTGTTGTGTCTGGTAATCTTATTGTGGAATATAAGAGTACCAAGATTGCAAATCCTAGAGACTAACCCACTCTAGGTAGTGGACTGACATTGCTCCTAAGTTTAGGACATGGAACCACTCTAAACCACCTGTCCAAGTGCTTGATCTTCCTTGTCTCTTATCCTTGCTTTGAATGGTATATTAACACATCAAATTGTTGCTTTGTTTGGTTTCTGCACTTCATATAAATTGGTGGTCTAATTTATTTTTTGAAGTTTGTGAAGTTCACCCCCCCTCTAGAGCCCTTTGATCCAACATTTTGTAGTTATATGTGTTGTCTCTTTGTTTAGGATTGTGTGGGAGATATTGATGGGACAAATGGTCGTGCTTCCAACTTACCAGTTGAACTCAAGGGTAGCTTTTGGGGCCAAAAAGAGTACCCTACTTAGAATGTGCTCGCTATAGTGAACTTTGATCTCAAATGCTCATATGTTTTGGTGGTTTGGGAAGGGTCTACCCATGATGTAAAAGTCTTAAAAAGTGCATTGGAGAGAGAGAATGGCATGGTGATTCCTGAAGGTGAGAGATGCAACTATTGTATTGAAATAAGTTAGTAGTGATATTAACTTCCTTATAATACTTTATTGTAGGAAAATACTATCTTGCAGATGTGGGTTATACAACTAAGTATGGGTTCATTTCACCTTATTGGAATGTAAGGTGTCATTTGAATGGGTTTGGAAATGATAATCCTCCTACAAATATGAAGGAGTTGTTCAATCTGTGTCATTCATCTCTTCGATCAACAGTGGAACGAGCCTTCGGTCTCCTAAAAGGTCGATTTAGACTCTTAGGTACCAAGACTCGATTTCCATTCAAGACACAAGTTGATTTAGTTCTAGTGTGTTGCATGTTGCATAATTTTATAGTACACAATGACCCGAAGGATGACATGTTTAGGGAAGCATGTGTGGATGATAGTGCACAATTAGTTGAAAATACTAGACCTCCTCAGTTTCACACACATGCACTTGAAAGAGAGAACAACCTAGAGTGGTGTGCAATGAGAGACACTATTTCTCAGGATATGTGGCTTGCAAGATCATCTTCATATTAGATGTTTAACATTAGATGCTTTCATTACTATGTGTTTTGCATTTAAAATATCATGTATTTGAACATCATGTACTTGGGTTTGATTAATGAAATGTTCTAGAATAATTAAAATTCTAAACATCATGTATTTGGGTTTAAAATATCTTGTATTTGAACATCATGTACTTGGGTTTGATTAGTGATATGTTTTAGGATCTTTTAACTTCTATTAAAATTTTCATATGTGTGTTACATCTATTAAATTTTTTGGATCATGGATGATTCAAAGGAAAAAAATTTAGGTAAAAGTGAGAAGAATGACAATATTTTAAGTGGTCCAAGAGCATGTCTCAATTTCTAATAGAGACACTAGTTGAACAAGTGAAAAAGGAAAACAAAGTTGATAATGGATTTAAGCGCAAGGCTTACACTGCTGCTGCTCGGGCTGTGAGTGACAAGTTTAATGAGGCATGTCAAGAGAGCAATGTAGAGAACCATTTTAGGACTCTGAAAAGGAATTGGCAAGAAGTTGTGAAATTAAGGGGTTTGAGTGGTTGTAGTTTTGACAATGTCTCAAAGACTATTGGATTGGATAAAGACACAACTGCTGATTATAAAAAGGTAATGTGTTATATCAATGCTTCTATTCTTTGTAAATTCTACTTATTTGTCTCTAGTAGTGTTATATAAATGTAATTTGTGATGGTTTTGCAATGTTATCTTTTGATATATTGATATATTATCTTGTCTATAATCAATGTAGGGTCATCCAAAAGTTGAAACCTACATCAATAAGCCAATCTGGATTTATGATGAGTTGAATCTTATATGTGGAAATGATTATGCAACTGGCGTCTTTGCTAGAGGGTCTGGTGAGCCACTCCATGTTGAAGAAGGTGACACTATCTCAGGTGGACAAAGTACCCACAACATATCAATATATGTTGTGGATTATGAAGAAATTGATAAACCAAAAGAGGGTGATGTATCTTCAAGTGGGTCTAAGGAAAAAAAGAAAAAGGCATCATGGGATCAACAAAAAGATGATCTGACTATATTAGCTGTTGAGTTGCGGGCAATGGTGAATGAGATGGGTCGCAATCATGAAGAACTCAATGACAAAATCTATCAAAGGGTTATGAGATTGGAACCAACTCTAAGTCAGGAGGAATTCACTGAGGATCATTTTCTGAGTGCATACAGATTCCTTTCTATGAATCCAAGAGAGTCCAGAGTCTTCATGCGTGGCAGTGATAATTATTTCTCAAGATGGCTCAGGAAGTTCTTTCATGATAATTGTGACTTTTGAGGTATGGATCTCTACTAAATTTCTTGTTGGTTGTCATTACTGATGTATATTATTGTCTAATTATTTCATTAGTATGTCACTTATTGTGAGCTGGATTGCTTGTGAATTGGTGGGGATGTTAGAGTCAATGAGCTGGTTGTCAACAGACCAAGATGTCTAATTGGTTCTTTTTGCAGCAAGAGAAAGTAGGAATTAGATCATGTGACTCGGGTGGGGGTTTGAGTAGGTTTGTTCTTTCACTGGATCAACCTGCTGCATTTAAATATTTGACTGCTTGTGTGATCATCTTATTTCTTGTTGCTAATGACTGTCTTATTTGCATGAATCTGTGATTTAGTCCAGCCAACACTTAGGCAATGAGGTTTATTCGTGTTTTATTTGTGATCCCTAGTTTTTTCCCTTCATTTGGTAGTTGTTGTTCATGTGAATAGTTGCTATTCGTGCAGGGCATGTAAGGTGTTGTGGCTGTTGTTTGATGATGGAAGGGGAGGTTGAAACATGGGTTTAGTAGTTAAAAGGAGGGAACATCAGAAGAAGGATGGATGAATACGTAGGAAGATGTTGAGAGGAGGGAAGTGGAATTGGATATGTTGGTTGTATTTCTCTGAACCAACTTGAAGTTATGCCTTGGGGTTTCATTGCTTTTAGATTAGTTATGATATGTTGGTTCTTATATACTTATATCTATGAAGCAATAATATGTGGATCGGGGATTTTAATGCACTAATCTTTGGATATGAGGACAAAGAGATGGTTTATAATTGTATCAATTTTCATATTACTGATTTGTATTCTTGTGTTGAAAAATTAACGGTTACTCTCTCAAATTGTACACGTTGGGAATGGGAGATTGAATGTGGGTGAATCTCATTTGCATAGGTGTGTGCCGGCTGGCTCTCTAGAATTTCAGCAACTCATGAACTTATGGGGTTGTTGAATCTAGAATTTTCAGTGTTGTGAATCTTAGCTCAAAATATTACTTCCTTTGTCTATCGTTCTGTTCAGAATGTTTGCTTATTTTCCATGCTTGTTCAGCTCATGTTGGATTCAAAACGTATATTGCATCCACTCAGAAATGGTGTGTTTTTTAAGAGCATCAAGAATATATTGTATCCAAGACACCAAATCTAAGAGTTCAATTAAAAATGACTTAAGCTCTACGTGGTAGTAATGTAGCTGTATTTCTGTATTGATAGGATATAGCTATTAATGAATTGTTGTCATCTCTAACTTCTTTTGTTTTGATGACAAATTAAGAAGACTGAGACACGGTGGAAGAGAGGTGGAAGACTAGCTATACCTTCTCTGTATTGATAGGATATAGCTATTATTGGACCATTCAGTCACAAGTTCTTGTTGTCATTTATCATGATTTCTACATTTATAGAGCAGCTAGATTAACTTTTATTGCTAAAGTTCATTAATGCAGCCTTCTAAATTACCCCAATATCGACGTGATTAGGAAAGTCTGACGACCTAGTCCTGCCCACCGCTCGGGCCGCACTCACTTCTTCCTCTCTCGTTGCACCAACATCGCCTCAACAAGTACAAGCGTGACTTCCCGTTCCTTCCGATTTGCGGAGACTTCTTCCCATAACACTCTGCTCACCAGCGGCCTCAGGTCTCCGCTCCACGGGTCCGCGAGGGGCAAGCCCCAGTCCTCAAGGAGACGCGCGGCATTGCCGGTGATGTTGTGCCTACCAATGACAATCTCGTCCATGAAGAAGGCCTTCACCGCTGTGTGAATGGACTGGTGATGGTACCCGGCGGTGCAGCCTGGAACGAGCACGACGCATCCGACAAGGCAGATGACGATGATCGTCACCCGACGGGAGACGCCGGCACGCTAGGCCTTGCACAGGGACTCCTCCGCTCCTTTGTTGCCTCCCCCGCCTCGCATTAATCCTTCTTCCACCAAAGGATCTCCTTTGCCTCTTGCCGCCTTGTAACCCGTCTCCACGGCGTCCCTCCCCTTCCTCCGCTATCTCTTTGCTCCACGAAGCTCTTCCCATTCCTCCGCTACCCACTTCCTCCACATCTGCCGCTCCTCCATCTTCCACTCTGGATCGGCTCCTCCTAGCAACAATCACTTCCTTTTACGTTATCCCAATCCAAAGCCCTAGACAGCTTAATTTCCTCCACCTCCTTCGCCGCCTCCAGCCGTACTACGGCGCTAGTGAGCTTTCCACCCAAGAAAACAGTCTCGATAGTCATCGCCGATAGCGATCGCCTTCCCGTCCCACTCGACGAGCTTACCACTATGACACGGAGACGGAGAGGCAAGCGTCTGGCAACGGAGACGAGCAACACCAGCGTCGTTGGTGGCGGAGAATGTCTCCCGCAGGATGTTTACGACCGAAACATTTCCTACCTCCCAATCCAGGACGCTGTTCAGACTTCTCTGCTGTCAAAGGCGTGGAGGTATCGTTGGAAATCCACTCCCAATCTGGTGTTCGATGAAACGAGTCGTATAAGGCAAGTACTGCTGATTGGACCGTAACACTTGTAACATGCAACAGCCTTGAGCAATTCACTCTTGTATCCGAGTATGCTCACCCTGAGCAGATGCACTCCTTTCGGCATCTAAAGCGGATGGAACTAAAGGAGTGCATAATGTACCTGGAGAGTTCACGGCTTTTCCATGCCTTACCGATATTGTATGGATGATGTTTACTATATTGAGACATAGGAACCTGGGGCTCTGCCGCTAGGCACCTTCCTCTCATCTTGCACAAAGTTGAGAACATTACACGTCAATATAAGGTGTCTGGGCGATGTACTTGAGATTTCTCTCTCCAATCTCCGCAGTCTTGTGTTTAGGTTCCGGCATTTCTTTTCGTGCATCCGTCTCGACACCCCATTGCTTTCTTCAGCACACATTACTCTGCAGTTCCACGAAGAAGACAGTGATGGATTTGATAAAGTCCTTCAAGACTATACACTCACAAATCTGCTAGCCAATTGTCCGCTCATTGAGGATCTTGTCATCCGCGACAATCATCTTGGTCAGCCAATTGGCTACAGTAAAACTATACCAGAGAGGCTCACATATCCGTTTGATTGCTTGACACGTTTGAATTTGGAGTTGACAATGTATTGTCCGTATGAGGTGACTCTGCTCATCCTCTGCCTACTTAAGAGTTGTCCGGTGTAAAAGTACCTTCGACTCTGTGTGGACTTCTATAAAGATCCCGATTGGAGTGAAGGTCACAATTGCTTATGGGAAAAAAAAAAACCATATAGCACACTTTGGCAAAAAAAATTACCGAAATAGCAAACTTCCCATCTTATTTCCCAAACTAGCACACTTTCAGAGTAAAACGCCACTTTATTTGGCGTTTTACTGTCTCTGGAACCAAAAGCGCCACTTTATTTGGCATTTTCAGGCTGGCGCAGACAGAAGCGCCACATTGGTTGGCGTTTTCAGGTAAAACGCCAAATAAAGTGGCGTTTTCAGGCTGGCGCAGACAGAAGCGCCACTTTGGTTGGCGTTTTCAAAGTAAAACGCCACATATTTTGGCGTTTTCAGTGTAAGCGCCACATTGTTTGGCGTTTGCGGATTGCACGGGCAGAAAACGCCACATAGTCTGGCGTTTACAGGTAAAACGCCACAAAGGTTGGCGTTTTACAGTGTTTGCTGCGGTTAACATATTCATATACTGTTTGTTGCATGTTCTAAATTTCTAAATATCCAACACATTCATAATGCTATTTGCTGCATGTTCTAAATTTTTTAAATATCCAACACATTAAAGTAGATTATGATTACAATATCATAGAAATATGTCCAAAAGGGAATAAGGTAAATGGTGAATACAAAATGATCCAACATAGAACAACAACAAAAAGAAACATCAGTCTAAATGCATTTAAGAAAGATACATGATTCAACTAGGAAATCTACAATATTTGCAAATGACAAGTAATCTTCAGATGTTGCAACAAAGGCCTTCAATCCTGCAATCAAAATAAAAGAAATATTTGACCAAATTATTAAACTATAGTCAACAATACAATATATTATTTAGAATATAAAAATATTTGAAAGAATTAATACCTGGTCACCAGATTGTTGTTCTATGTTTGGAGAATCTTGGATTGGGCTCAACTGTGTAGTTTGAGCTCCACGTGTAGGCCTACTCATAGGAAGTGGTGGTGTGAGAGGTCGAGTGAAGGGCATATTCCAAGATGGTGGAGGTGATCCAAACATGGTTGTGTGGAGGCCATGTGACAAGCTAGGGGGTGGTCCATGTGGTGAAAATGGATAAAAAGGTCTGTGTTGGTCAAAGCCTAGGGATGGAGTAAAACTTGGTTGAGACCATGATAAAGTAGAAGGAACCCCAAAGTTATCAGATGGTGGCGACGAAGGAGAGTAGAACATTCCTGGAAACGAAGAAGGAGTACCAACAGGAAATTGTCTAGCAGATGTAGAATCACCTACAGGCAAGGAGTCACTTGTTGTAGAACAACCTGGTGCAGTAGAATGTCGTTGTGGTGTGAACTGTCCAGTTATTGTAGAACAACCTGGTGCAGTAGAATGACCTTGTGGTGTGGCATCAACTGATGTTGTCGTAGGAGGAGCTATACCCTGATTTGGATACATGTGGCTAGGCATTTGCTCAAACCATGCATTCTGTACTTTATATATGTTATCCCGGGCTGTCAACCAATCATCAACAGGTGTCTCTTGTGTCAATGCTTGTAGTGTCTCTTGGATTTGCACATGAGTTTGGACCTATAAGAATGAATGCTAATTAAAATTGATTTCATTTCAACATTAAGATCTATATAAATATATATCTATAGATATATAAATATATATATGTATACTTACACAATCTCGCTCTATGTATCCACGAGGATAGTACAAAGTAGGTGGATCAACTGGCCGTTGAACATGATATTGAGGTTTGTACCATGTAGGGGGCAGCTCGACAGTCAAAGGATCAGGAAGTTGAACTATACTATTACGTCTGTCATTCCATGCATTTAGCTCTGTGCTATATTGGACCAACCAGTCATTGTTGCTACGCCCTCTACCATCAATCCGTTGATATATAGGAAGGTCTTGGGGTTGTGGTTGATAGTGAGCACCAAATTGTCTTAGGACTCTATCAGGAGCATGCTACTCCATTACAATAGAAGAGAGCATTGGTACACGTGCCATCCAAATATCTCTCCCATGTTGACACATAGGCGGCAACTTGGCCAACAGTTCAACACTATAAGGTGTCCAAACTAACTGCAAATTTAAATATTTGTAACAATTTAAATTATCATAATTATGACAATACATTAGAATACATATTTTGCAAATAAAGGTATGTAAAATTTAAGAATGAAATGAATTAAAACTCTCACCTGACTTGGCTGATGGGTATCAATCTCATTAAGGTAGAACGTCACAGTTCCTCGTGGTACACGTACACGCTCCATCAGATGGTTCCATCTGTTTCACATAAGTTACCAACGATAAGAATATTATGAGATTATACTTTCAAAAATAGAGTATTTATATATTCATATGACTTACCTATAGCCTAGTGGAGCATGTTCAGGCCACTGAAAATCATCTCGCATGTCCAACTTTCCAGGTCTACCAACATGCAACCTTTCCCAAGACCACAGTTGCAATAGATGCACACACCCAGGTAATCGTCTTTGTTTAGAACTTGGACGACACCTATACAACTGACGATATAAGTATGCTAAAACAGCACTGCCCCAGGAGTATAAACCGCAACGGTCAAAATCCACTAGAAGAAGCAAGTAGCGAAGATGAACCTCGTTACCAGTACCATCTGGTAATAGAAAACAACCTAAAAGGTGTAACAAGTATGCAATTGTGTATCGACGTTTGACTTGATCGTCGGAATTCTCCACGTCAATGCCTACAAATGTAGAACGCAACCAACTCAACTGGACGGACCCATGATCAAGCCCTTCTGGATGTGAACCTAAGATATGGTCGCACATGGAAGACCAAGAACTAAATTGACCTTCATTGGGACCTATAGGATGATGAGCTACAACAGCATCGCCATCAACACGTAAACCTAGTAAGACTTCAACATCCTGAAGTGTGATTGTCATCTCACCCAAAGGCAAGTGGAAGGAATTTGTAGTTGAGTTCCACCTTCTAGTAAGTGTTGTAATCAATGATGCATCAAAGTGAACCCTAGAAAGGGTAATGATTGATCCGAACCCCGCTGTACGAACATACCCTAACACATCTGCATCTGTTAACTGCCACCTAGAAATTTCAGTGGAGTGGCATCTAATCCGCAATGTTTCATCTCCTTTCACCATGTCTATACAAAGAAAGAAAAAAATATCACAATATGGTATTAAACGACTAAATACATACAATAAAATTACATCTACTATTACTATTACAGAAGTCAGGAGGAAATTTTATTCATCCCGCCCTCCTCATGCGAGTTAGCAAACTAAGATTACAGATAGAGATTTCAAAGTACAAAACAACTAAGATTACATATAGAGATTTCAAAGTACAAAACAACTAAGATTACATATAGAGATTTCAAAGTACAAAACAACTAAGATTTTGAGATTTATAACCATTCCTTTTCTTACATGTTCTCTCATTATGACCTAAACCACCACAGTTTCCACATTTGTCAGAAGTGCGATTAGGATCAATATCCATATTTGTCATTCTGCACTTCACCTTAGGTCTTCCTGCACGTGTTGTAACAACTGGTGGTAGAAGATATACAAGACCCATGGTTGGATCAAACCCTGGCCAGTATCTTTTATCTGGGATTCCACTAAACTGAGGGGCATATGTCATCCTATAATTGTCTAGCTTGTACCAACTGCTGACAAACTGAAAATATTCATGGTGTATCAAACTAGTGCATGCCAGTACATGTGAGCATGGGATATGATGAACTTGTGGTTTACCACAAGTACACTGTGAAGGATAGGGATTTTGCAGAAGATGCACCTGATAACTATTTCCTGACACATCATTGACAGTGAATTCAAACTCATTTACTCGGACACTAATGTGATGTTTCTGTGCCTCCTGCTCCAACTTCTCCAATTTATAAGCTATTCTCTCGGTGAATTGGCCAGTTAATGATGTTGCGGAGTTCCTCCTTTTAAAGAACATCGCGACCAACCGATAATATGTGCTACATATGAGGGCTTGTATGGGAAGATTGCGAGCACGCTTTAAAATTCCATTAATCGTCTCAGAGTAATTGTTTGTTTTTGTACCGAATCGATAACCACCATCACAAGACATAGCCCACAATCTTGGGTTTAAAAGCATTAGCCAACTGTAAGCAGATGGGTCAATGGCTTTTATAGCACTCATGTGTTTATCGAACTCTACCACTTCAGTCGCCTTAGCTGCTTTCCACATCAAGTTATATAATTCAGTAGACTTAAATTTCTTATGAAAGTTGTCTCTATAATGTCTTAAACAGTTACGTTGAGTGGCATACGGGAACACATCATCCAAAGCTTGATGAATGCTGCACATCCTATCAGATATAACACAAAAGTCATTCCTTTGTCTGACAATTGGAATTTGATATTTCATGCAATTCAAGAACCACACCCAAGAAGAACGGTTTTCTTTCTCAACAACTGCAAAAGCTAAGGGAAACAATCCATTGTTTCCATCAATTCCAGTAGCTATAAGTAACGTCCCACCATATTTACCATACAAAAATGTGCCATCAACACTAATCACTGGCCGACAATGAGCCCAACCTGCAATAGATGGACCACAACTCCAAAATACACATTCAAATCGATGGCCAAGGGTTGTTTCGCTGGCTTTGAAATTATATACAGTTCCTGGAATAGCTTGTTGAACAGATCTAAGAAATAGAAGTAACGTCCCATACGATGTCTCCTAATCTCCAAAGATTGATGAAATGGCTTTCTTACGTGCATGCCAAGCCTTCTTGTAGGATATGGTAAGATACAACTCAGCTTTCACTCTTTCAACTATCTCCCTAGCGGTCATGTCCAGTTTTCCTCTCAACATAGGTATTATCATCCTTGCAATATATGAAGACTTGCATTGCATATGATCCTTGTACAAAATTGCATTGTGGCATGAGTGTTTATCAGTGTATTTTGTTATTTTTCATAACCCACCAATCCTCTTAGACGCACATGCATGAAGTCTCCATTAACATTGATCCTTATGCAGACATATAAGCGTAAGGAAACGCTTATTTGATCGGTCTGTCCGAAATTGGACATTATTATTGATTGACCAAGCCTGCAATTTTATAAGGAGGTCTGCCTTTGTTTCAAAAATATCACCTTTATTAAAACCTTGTCCTGTAACAACTTCATCGTCTCCCATGTCTAAAGGGTTTGCAAAGTCATCAATCCAATCATCCACTTTAAAACTTTCATAGTTATCCGTATTGGCATGGTCCACCCAATCATCCTTCCAGGTTTCTGGGTCAACATAAACGTCATGATTGCTATCATATATATGAAGTTGTTGCAATTCTATGTCATTATCAAGGTCATCATCATCATCATCATCATCATCATCATCATCATCATCATCATCATCATCATCATCATCATCATCATCATCATCATCATAATCTGGATCATCATAATCTGGATCATCATCATCGTTATCATCATCATCAACCAAAATATCAGATTTCTCAACATAAAGATTCATACGCCTCCCGTAGCCGATACTAGGTAGGTCTTTCCAACTATCATAATCCACAACTTGAGTGGGAAATAAGTTAAATGTCGGACCTAAATCACTTGGAAGGGTGTAACTTAAATGGATGTTGTGCATTGATGAGTTGATGTCAAGAACTTGATGTACGAATGACATAAACTCGGCATAAGTAGATGTCGTAGATATTTCAATTGGCATGGGTGTTCCATTATAAAGTAGGACAAAATGTCTTGAGGTGTCCGCCATAGTCCTGAATTGATGAGTAATTTTTGTTAGATATATAATTTGAAAGTTTTGATCTAAAATCACTAACCATATAGCTATTGCATTAGTTCAAATGGTTTTCATCTAAAATAGTTTTTGTTCAAATGACTTTATAAAATCACTAACCATATAAAAATGATTAAGTTGAGCGAATTTGGTATATTTCAGTGGTGTTAAAATCACTAACCGTCTGACTTTGATCAATCGCATTGGCGTGTGTTGTATCAAGAAATTGACATTCTGATTATGTTTTTTAAAAGCGACCTGTTGGATATTAATTAAAGAAATCAGTTCAATTTTGATTTTTGTCCAACAAAATATAACCGTGCACATCTTAGGCCTCTGAAGCTTATCGCGTGATTCAAATTATATGTTCTCTTTTTTAAAAATTTGTGTGTAAGCGTTAACATGTTGGATTGTTTTCTTGTTGATCTCTACACCATCATCCCCGTAAGGTGGTGGATGTATCCTAAACAACACCACGAAAGGAAGTTGAACCTCGTTCTAGCAGAACAACACCACAAGGCCCGTTCAAGCAAATAATATTGGTATAAGTGACTTTGACAAATAAACCGACTGCATTGTTTTCGGGCATGGGTGTTCCATCGTTATCATGTTGGTAAAATAATATTTTAGAAGTAATAACAAACTTATTTGAAAATAAATCGTTATCATGTTGTTAAAACAATATTTTAGAAGTAATAACAAACTTATTTGAAAATAAATCGTTATCATGTTGTTAAAACAATATTTTAGAAGTAATAACAAACTTATTTGAAAATAAGATTTTGAAAGTATCAATCTATTTGCCTTGGAAACCATTAAACCAAACCATCATTCACAAAATAATGATCACTACAGTGAAACAATAAATGTAAAACAATCCACGCGATATTAGACAAATGTCTAAATAGTAGAAGTTCATGTAGGACACAGTCCACTTACATACAGTCCAATTAGTTACAGTCCAATGAAATTACATTCTACTAATAAATACATCATGACTCACACATTCCAAACTAAAATATACGTAACTAATCATATCTTGCTCGCAATATAATCTCACCTCAATGTGCGTCCACCCTATCTTGCTGGCAACCCCTTTATGCAACAATGCTCCCGCGGTTGTCTTTACTATTACACTGTGTAAGACAAAGAGTGTCATTATGTGAGTAGTCCACCATGGAGATACAACAATATTAAATAAAATGAACTTGAGGCGATGCATCAATATTTAGAAGATATGGACAGCAGGGATATAGAGGCAGTAAAAAACTTTTGGTAATAGACAGATAAGTGGAAAGCTGATATATACAGAAGAAATAGTTTTATAATTTTTAGTGGATGTGTGAAGAAGATATGGTAGCACAGTTGCATAAGATAGTGATGGAGGCAAACTGATTTGATTCATTTACACATGGAATAATTTTTATGTGGCTATCCATCATTATCGCAGTCGACTATTTCACAGCAACTAGCACGGCTGTCATTGGCCACACGGCTGTCATTGGCCACCGGCTGGGTGAGGCACAGGCCTCACCGGCAGTGTGGGCTGGAACGGGAGGAGGAGAGGAGGTCCATCCCACGCGAAAGCTCTAGCTATAGCGAGCGGCATCCCCACCGCAACTAGCACGGCCCATCGGCACTGGAAAACGAAGGAGGAGGAGGACAACAGAGGAGGCAGAGGACGGAGTATGAACACCACGGCGACGGCGGCGGCAGTGGGATGGAAAACAGAGGGGCTAAAAACGGAGGAGGAGGAGGAGAACAGAGGAGGCAGAGAAGGAGGAAATCGCCGGAGGAAATCGTCGGACCTACCTGTTACGAGGAGGAGGGCGACGAGTAGGCGCGCCGGCGGCGGTGGCTGTGGTGGCGGCAGCGGCTGTGGTTGCGGCGGCTACGGCTTCGAAAAACAACCACCGGCGGCTGGAGAACGGAATCGCCGGAGGAGCAGCGGCTGTGGCGGAGAAAAAAGAGGAGTGAGCGAGCGAGGGAGAAAGGAGAGTCGCGCTCGCTCGGGGGGTAACCTAGTGGAAAACGCCAACTTATGTGGCGCTTTACCTGAAAACGCCACACAAAGTGGCGCTTTACCCCTCGTAACCAAGCAAAACAAGCCACCGCCTCTGGCGTTTTCTGTAAAACGCCACATAATGTGGCGCTTTACGTAAAAGCTGTACAAGGACGCGACACGACACATCGGCCAGCTGACCGAATAAATGAAAAGCGCCAGATAATGTGGCGTTTTTCCGCCACGCAACCGTTTGGTGGGACGCATTCAAGGAAAACGCCAAATAAAGTGGCGCTTTTACCTGAAAACGCCAGACAATGTGGCGCTTCAGTCTGCGCCAGCCTGAAAACACCAAATAAAGTGGCGCTTTTGGTTTCGGAGACAGTAAAACGCCAAATAAAGTGGCGTTTTACTCTGAAAGTGTGCTAGTTTGGGAAATAAGATGAGAAGTGTGCTATTTCGGTAATTTTTTTTGCCAAAGTGTGCTATATGGGTTTTTTTTCCGCTTATGGGAGCCTCCTACCGACTTTTGCCACTATCCGGATGCTATCTTTTGGGATACACAAGAGGCTGAGGGTTGTATCTTCGATGGGATTGAGAAACTTGAATTTGACCTCGTTTAAGGTTCTAAAGAGGAGATGGCCCTCATTAAATTCTTGCTGAAAAACACACCTTCTTTGCTGGAAATCAAGGTAAGGGCTCCAAGGAGATTTTCACATACTATAGTTGACGACTGCCTGCTGAAGAGACTAGTTCAAGACTTGTTGGCCGTGAAAAAAAATGCCATACAAGGACTGCAGCTACATGAAAATGGGTCAATTGTCTTCTGAACCCACCCTTGTAAGTAGTTGATTATTCGTTCAAAATTTTTACCTATAAACAGTCTTTAGTTGCCTCTATGCTCTTAATTGTTTGCTGTCAGGTTGATATTTTGTCAGCTCCTTATTGCAATTTTCTTTTTACAAATTTAAATGTTTTATTAAATATTTAAAGAACATATTTTTGCAAAATGTGGTCACATGTTGGCCCAGTACAAGTGAAAACAATTTCCATCCAATGTGTCATATGATTAGGGCCATCAAATTAATATACTATGTCATGATAATTAGTTCTAACATTGTTTAAGATGCCATGTAAGTTGTAGTGATGCACTGATGCTCCAGTATTGCTATTACTAGGGCAATTAAAGACATCATTATTAAAGTAACTTGCTACTGCATTTTGGTCATTTCTAGGTCATGCATACGTGCTCATAACTTGGAATGAGTTGAAATAACTTTGAAATAGACTCAGTCCTGTTATCTGACCAGGACCTAAAATTGGACCACTGGTTATTGCTCATTTGATAGGACTCACACTTCAACTTATTAATATATACTAGATAACTAAGGAAGTAATAACTTTAGTTTCCTAAAGGTCTGACTGGTTTGATGTAACGGTAACTTTCTTAGAATTCATTTTCTCGGAACTGAAATGGACTTCCGAGTTCCAATGGATTGGTTTAAAATTGGAGTTTTACTCAAAATTGGCTTCCAGTGATTGGTGTATTTATATGTAGGAAATATGATTATAGAATGTTTTTCTACACAACATAGAAACTGTACATAAATTTCTTTGTTATAGTTTAAGTATACAGGAGCATAACTACAGGATCATACGATTTCGAACTTCTGTCATGATAAAATCAAAAGACAACAATTAGTCAAGCTCTTATTCTTTGGCTTGGCGTAGCTTCAGCAATGAATCTAAGCTTCTAGAAGAAAGCTAGACAGTAAACTATTGATAATCACTGAAGCATAAAAGAGACAAACTACCTACTGACGACGATACAAAAAAGGGAAAACAGAAGGAAGGAAACTGTCAAAGAATCAAAATCAGCAAGCTGCCAACTATAAAAACAATTTTAAATCTAGTCCACATCACTCAGACGGATAGACTCAGAAGCAGGCATACAGCCGCATACACCAGAGCCGCACTCCTAGACGACAGAGAAAAACCTACACGGCCGTCCACCTTCTTACGCAGACTCCAGGCAGAGGACCGAGCAGCAGAAATCAAAGGGGAGAACGGCGGGGCACATCAGGGGCCGTCGCCGAACAAGCTGAATCTTGCGAGAAGGCCCTAGGGCGCTCGCACGCCGATGGAACAAGGGAAGCGGGCGAGACACGGAAGGGGGCAAAACTTAATACAAACTATATATTGCCGGAAGTCCAGGAAAAATGGAAAACTTAAATTTCAAACTTTCACCAGACCAACCAAGTAAAATTGAAAGGGGAACTTGATTTCCACTGTTTTCAGGATAATTTATTCCAAACCAGTCAGAGCCTAAGTGATACATGACGTAGAAAAGGAGCCCTTTTCAGTTTATAGATACCATTATTACTCAAATACTTTGCCAATCATCTTCCACATTCCCAAGTCCTATAGAAAACAAGAATCATGTAAGAAATTCACTGATGCTAGAAAAGAACGAGTAAGCTACTAAATGAAGCACCATTTATAGGAAATCCTTAGAAGAATGTATTAATGGCAAAGGTTTTTGGTGGATGTAATGAACATGGACCATGCACATTTCTAGTGGATCCATAGCTCAATGTAACAATTTGTGAGTACCTTGTGTGGATCCATAAGCCAATGTAACATTTGCTGAGCATGACTAACTAAAGCATGTCATAAAATGACTTCAAGTAACATTTATATGATCTATTGCACCTACATCCAAAATCTAGGATGAAGTACCGTTGGAAGACTTGAAGATGTAGACAGTAGGTTTGGTTCTCTAGCAGGAGCGACAACAAATATTGAAGCCTAATGAGGGTCGCTTCCCTTGCCATTAATGACAACGACCTCGACTTGGTCAACCACCGATAGTGTGAGTATAGTGTCAATGGAAGTGGATAAAGCTGCAGATTGATAGTGGCAACTAATATCGGTCTTGATTGTGGGCATAGTAGATGTCATGGAACCAAGGAAGAAAATGTCCAATTTCGACGCCATTTCGACGCCCATAGAAATAGAAATACTGACATTTTTTTATTGAAATTTTGACAGATGCATTCTTAGCGTTTCGACGATCGAATGATCACATAAGTTATAAAAATTTTACCTGGACGGTCTATTAGTGTAGATCTACTCAAATATGCAATAATAATTCATATTGGATATATGGGGGTGGCGGGGCTCCTTATGTGTAAGTGATGAAAGCTGAACTATCTCGGTGGGAATTTTGAGATCAAATTAGAAGGTGAAATAAATGAATTAAGTCATTATAGTTTGACACACATTTATGGAAACATAACATGATTTAGGATGGTAGGACCTCTAGGTAGGATGACATGACGTAGTAAATAAACAATGTTGCAGTGGTCTGAGAGTGAGTATTGATGAAGCATGAGACAACTATGGTTTATGTATCTAGTTGAGCCATGATGGTTTTCATCATCCTTGTTGATTATACCTATCAAAATATTGACTCCATTTTATTTTGTTTTATACAAGCATAGATATGTCTCAATGTTAATCTGTATATGCCTACTACTAATGAAATGCATACTCATGGATGAACTCCGGCTTAGTTCTTGGTCGTGTGCTTTTGTAGCTAGTGCTTATAGGATGCAACCATGTAGTTAGAGGTGTGATTGATAATGGAATCCATACAAAATATCTCAATTGTCATGCTAATTTGTGCATTATCATTAGATGCAAATAATGTGACCTCAAAGTGAAAGCTAGCGGGTCATCATAGCCATAGATATAACTCCCACACCCATTTCTAATATTTCTTTCAAAGATCTTTAGGGAGGTTGGAGAAATAGGTAAGAGAGGTAGAATTAGGCTACGAAGAGAAAAAAAACATAACTTGGGTTACCCCTAAACAACTCAAGAAAGCATACAATAAAATATGTAGATATCATACCCCGTTTCTTGTAATAATACCCATGTTTCTCGAAGATTCACCGAAATTCCGATGAAGTGGGCCATTTTTTATTGAAATTGACCTATTTTCATCAAAATTCAAAATTTTCCATCAATTGTTTTTTGAAAAATTCCATACATAGAGACATGTAAGGCCATTTCTATGTCTGACGGCTGTTGACATCAAAATAATTGGCAAAATTTTGTCAATTTTGACAAACTTTTGAAAATTGCATGGAACACAATGGAGACATGGTATCTTTCGCTCTTCTCCTAAAGGCAAGGTAAGGGAGGAAGTAACTACTAAAGATGAAGAAGAGAAAGATGGCAATTCCTCAAGTTGTGGTGATGAACAACGAGTAAAATTGTCAACCTTGATTAGCAATTAGGGTTATGATTTGATGCTATGTCGAAGATGTAATCAGGGGGACAATTCACAATGATCCTTTTTTTATTAAACTCCATGATATATATATATATATATATACATAAATATATGTGCATACATATATACATATATATATGTACACACACACACACACAAACACACACACACAAAAATCTAATTAGTTGATCTTCTTAAACATCTTATGAATATCTCATATACATAATTTGACAACATTTGGACATTTGTAGGTCATGTTATAAAGACCGTAAAAATTATGCAATTCAAATTAGTTTCGCACGTCAATTTTGTTACTCTTAGATGAGTGACTTACACTCATCCAAATGGGCTCAAAATTTGTGTGTAGCCTAGTTATTGTATGATAGTGAAGATCAATGGTTTACATTTTACAAATAAATAGTCTTGATATGCAAACACACTTGAGTGTATTCGTGTGATCTGTACACTGGAGTGTATTCTAGTCTGACTTTATATAGATCATTGTACATATCATTCTAGCCTGATATGACATGTTATAATACACTCTAGTGTACAGATCACATATAAATATAAATATAAATATATATATATATATGACAATGATCTAGTGAGAAACATATCTTGGTGAGAGCATGAGAGGCATTTGAATAACTCCTCACATGGATCAATTTTTCATAATCTAACTGCATAGATTACAAATATACCTTAATATTTACCTTCTTAGAAAATTTCATCACCATTCGATTTGTATATCATTTAAAACAACAAAATACATTTTGATACTCTATAATGAATTTCAGGCTGACCGTGGGATAAAGAAAGTATATATTATACATATGGGCATGTGAACAATGTATAGTTGCAATGATTTTTTGTGAGAAGGTAAATGAATCGATGCTTTTTCCATCTATACAGTTGGATTTTTAAAAAGAGTTATAAATTTTTAGTTATTTAAATGCCTCTCATGCTCTCACCGTAGGATGTTTCTCACTGGATCGTTGCCCTATATATATATATATATATATATATATATATATATATATATATATATATATATATATATATATATATATTCAGGCTAGAAAATATACACACACTCTCATGAGTCCCAGGACCCCCAGCCGATTTGATGTAGCTGGATGTGCCTTGGGCACACCTGGGTTTTCAATACAGAAAAATAGACCAGATGCCACGGGGGGTTTATTTGCAAAATTAATGACCTTATAAAGTTAACGGTTGTGTCTATTTGCAATATTTTCCCACCAGTTGGCAAGAAAATTACCCGCAATGCGAAACAAAAATATATGAATCCTTTTCTATAATTTTCCCTTTTACACTAACTAAACACCTACTGTTGTAATTTAGGGCATGACACTATGATGAGGGCTGGTAGCTTGAGAGCACGGCAGGCGGGAACCCATCTCATGCGCGGGCGGCGAAAATGCATCAACGGTGCAGTGGAAAGCTAAAAGCCGTGAAGTGAGTGGAAAGCAGCTGCCAGCGGACGGTGGCACAGCAGACGAACATTAACCAGGCCTTTTGGGAAGAACGCAAGAGGCAGAGGAGCAAGCAGCATAGGAGTTAACAGCCGGCAGGTTTGCTTCTAATTAGCGTATATCCATTTCATTTTGTAGTCATCATGGATGGGGATAAGAGGTAGGTGAACTTAGACATTGAATTCCGATGCCTGGCCGCTGCATACCACAGGCGGAGATTCACCCATATCCTCTGCCCTTTTTTAATTACTTGTTTGTACACAACAGTTCAGTTTATACTTGCTATTATCAAGACACTTTTTGTGATTTTGGAATGTTGCCTCCCCAAATTGAGGCTATAGATGTTGTCTACCTATATGTCTGACATGCATATCATAACATTACGTTTTACATTTCATGTTTGTCATAACTCTTGTCAGGAACTCACCATTGCCCATTTGTGTTCTTTTGGTCTTCATTTTTAATAATATCTCCTCTCGATCTGCCCTTATTCCTTGTCATATGGATCGACTCCTTTAATAGTACCACTACGTTGCTGCCTTGAGGTGTGCTATGTAGACACGGGTGAATCACACCCTCTAGCCACCCAGATAGTCAGTAAAATCTATGGCAGTTTCCTGCATGAAAATTAGCATCTGCAATGCCTTTTGACTACAGTCAAAAGTGATGTTGATCTGCTCCTTCGGCTTTATAAAATCTTATCATGATTTGTGTGAGAAATAGGAGCTTTGTTAATACTAACTTCCCATATGGTTTTCCATGATAGTCATATATTGTTCTTTCTTATATACCTTCATGTTGTAGTAGAGTTTCCTGAAACGTCAATTGACTCATTGCTTTCCGTAGCCAGTTGAGTCAGATGGACATGTACAGTAGCATACTAGATCGCTAGATCTATCACTCTAGTAAACCATGAGTTTCATTAAAAGAGGTTGGGATAAAGTCAGCACATGCCCAACATATCCTCTTAATGGATAACCATGCTATGGGTATTGACCCCTAGATAATATAAATAATTATACATGCCCACTGTCTTGTCTCCCGATTTGAATGCATTCGCCGCATATTGGACAACACACACGTTCATTGGTACAGAAAATTAAATGGAAAGTCGACTAGCTGTGCAAGAGAGGGGAATGTTAACTGGGTAGCAGACTGGTTAACAGTTGTATGGCATACGATGAGAATGATAGAAATGGAAAGAAATAAAGCTAACTTTTGATATGTATGTAATTTTTAAAATGTGTGTTAAATTTGTAAAGAAGAGAAAACGTTGTATGTTTAAATGAAATTTACCCTTTTATACATGAAGGCCCACATTTTCATATCTAACAATTTCTTGGTCTAAATGAAAGATCAATAGAATATTTACAACCAACATTTTTCGTTATAGCATCTGCAATCTTTGTAGTAGTTAACTTCGAATCACGTCAGTGCACATTAAAGTGTAAATATTCATTATAATGAGTTGTAGTCCATGTATTAATTAAATTTCATAATTTAAAAAGAATATTTTTGTGTTTAATTGAAGGAATTATCAAGATGGAAAATAAATTTATTCAAGATAAGAGTTAGATGTTTAGATGTCGATCAAAATTTGATAGACTAAATGATATGCACTTCCGTCAAGGTGTGGAGGTTTTTCTAGATTTTGCCTTCAAAGATAATACTAAGACACAGAAATTAGGTCCTTGCAAAAGTTGTGAGAATATTATTCATCAACATTTAGATGTTGTCCGATATCATATCTTGTGCAATGGATTTCTTGATCAATATATGAGATGGAAGTTTCATGGAGAGAATGACCATGAGTCTAGATCAAAAAATGCGAACAACATTGAAAATATATCTATGCTAAATCATATGATGGGTAATTATGAGGAAGTTGATCAAATGAATGATTCATGTAATAGATCTCAACCACTAGATGAGTGTGATACTACAAAATTTGAAGAACTAATGAGTGATGCTTATACTCCTTTGTATCCTGAGTGCTCTATTTCAAAGCTTGATGTTATACTTGATTTGATGAAAATGAAGTGTGACAACAAATGGAGCAAGAAGGGTGCATGTGATGTTTTAGATTTTGCTCATAAAATCCTTCCTCCAAATAATACACTTCCTAAAACCTAGTATGAGTGTAAAAAGGGTATGAGCACTTTATGTTTAAAATGTCATAAGATTCATGCTTGCCCCAATGATTGTATATTGTATTGGGCAGAAAATGAAAACTTAAACGAGTGTCCAAAGTGCAACAAATCTAGATGGATATGTTCAACTATAAAGAAGAAGAAAAAGTCTGTACTAGCTAAGATTCTTCATTATTTTCCTTTGATTCAAAGATTAAAAAGACTCTTTATGTGTGCGGATACAGCTACTCTTATGACATGGCACAAAAAGACACCATCAAGTAAGGTAGGAGAAATGAGTCATCCTAGGGATTCTAAAGCATGGAGAAGTTTTGATAGTAAGCATCCTATGTTTAGTATTGAGCCTCGTAATGTTCGTTTAGGGTTAGCATCTGATGGATTTAACCCTTTCAACGTGACAAAGGGTAGTAATCACTCCATATGGCATGTTATTCTGATGGTTTACAACTTGCCTCCTTGGTTGGTTCTGGATCAGTCTTATTTTATGTTGACTCTTTTGATTGATGGACCTAAAATGCCAAGAGAAATTGATATTTACTTGCACCCTTTAGAAAGGTTGTATATCTAGGACATCATCATTTTTTGCCTACTAATCATCCATGGCGTAGAGATATGAAAGTTTTTAATGGGGACACTGAGTTTGATACTGCACCCAAACCTTTAATAGGTGAAGAGGTTGAAAGTCTTTTAATGGATTATGATCCTATCATTTTTGCAAAAAGTGGATGGAAAAAAAGAAGTATTTTTTTTAGCTTCCCTATTCGAAAACATTATTGTTATGACATAACATGGATGTTATTCATATTGAGAAGAACGTTTGTGAAAATATCTTAGATTAGTTGTTGGAAAAAGATGGAAAGACTAAAGACATTAATGTAAGGCTAGATTTGGAGGAACTAGGACTACACCATTCTTTGTGGCCTAGGGTGGCAAAAAAATCAAAAAAATCAATTCTTCCACGTGCATCCTACAATATGACATATATTGAGAAACAAACTTTTTTGAAGGTTCTAAAATATTTGAAACTACCATACGGTTTTGCTTCAAATATATCTAGTAAAGTACACATTTCAGATATAAAGATTGGAGTTCTTAAAAGTCATGATTATCATGTCTTGATGCAACAAATCTTACTTCTGGCTTCAAGAACTACAATATCTAAACCTATTACTATGGTAATAAGTGATTTGTCAACATTTTTTAGAGAATTGTGTAATAAAGTCATTGATATTGGCAAAATGGAACAGCTAGAGAAACAAATTTGTACAACTCTTTACAAAATGGAAATATATTTCCTCCTGCGTTCTTTGATGTAATGGTGCATTTAACCATTCATTTGCCAATTGAAGCAAAAATTGGAGGCTCTGTTATTTTAGATGGATGTATCCAGTTGAGCAATATTTATTTAGACTCAAAAATTTTATTCGAAATAAAAATAGACCAGGGGGCTCTATAATCGAGGCTTATCTCATGGAAGAAGCGGTCACCTTTTTCTCTCGTTACAAGAATAGTAAGAATCTGAAGTTGGATAGTACAAAAACATATGCAAAGGGACCAATTTGTAAAGTTGGTGATTGTTTGGTTACCGAGGAGGGGGTATTCCAAGCACATCGGTTTGTGTTGTTCAATACCAATGAAATTCAACCTTATTTAAGGTAAATATGTACATCTATGTGATATATTTTTATATTTTAAATATGAAACTCATATTATATTAACATTAGCATTGTTTTGTGTAGGATACATAAACATATTTTGCAGAGTGAAAAGCAAGATTGGACTGATTATCAAATTAAAAAAGAGCAACATAATAATTTTGTACATTAGTTTAAAAACTATGTAAGTATGCTAATATATTCCAAGACTTGATTTGATATATCATTTGGATGAAAGCTTAGTGTTTTTTTTGTCAGATTTCAAAACTTGATGAATCTTACAGTTTGTCTGAAGATGTCAAACACTTGGCTCGTGGACCTAAACCAGGGATATTTTCATATAAGGGGTATTATGTTAATGGTTATAAATTTGAGGTGAAAGCTCAAGAAAACATGAGAGTGGCACAAAATAGTGGAGTAGCTACCATTGGGCAAGATGGTCAAGTATTTTATGGCTCTTTAATCGACATCATACAAATTGCATATTTGAAAAAACTAGTTATGCATTTATTTAAATGTACATGGTATGATACTAAATATGGATGCCACAAAGATGAATATTATTTCACAATGATCGATACAGTTCAAAGAAGTTATAAAGATGAGCAATTTATTTTTCCATCACTTGCTCAACAAGTATATTACTCAATTGATCCAAAATTTCCAGATTGGAGCGTTATGTGTCATTGGAGGCCTAGAAATACATATGGTTGTTCCAGCAATTCTACTTTTAGTGAAGAAGATGACATGATTCTTAGAGATATCCATCAAGTCAAGTTCACTGGGCAAATCAATGAAAATGAAAATAATGACTCTTGGTCTAGATCTAACGTTCCAACTGATCTATTAATAGATACTTTACTAATAGATAAGGTAAGAAAATGATTAAAAAGAAAACGCATGCAAGGTAATATTTTTGTATTTATGTTGAGTTTATACCTACTTCTGAAATTTATATACTCCTTTTATATCTTCAGGATCATGAGTCATTTTAGAAGAAGAACCAAGGCACTTGATGAGATAGTTGATCGCAATTATGCATTTCAAGGAAGAGACATTTCAGGCGGGAAACAAAATTCTTCTTTTGGTTTGAGTGAACCACTGAAAAATCTTCCAGGTATGTTTTCAATAAAAGATAGTAATTTACTTAACAATTAGATCAAACTTATGACAACTTTTTTTTTTGAAAAAATAGGAATTAAGGCTCCTTTGAAGAAGAAAATGAAAGCAAAGATCTACAATGATAGTGGACAATTTCCTACTAAATGTGTTCAAGATTTCATGTAGAACCTGTTAAAACATGATAGAATTTCCAAAAATGATAATCTTTTGGGAGGCTCTATTCCTAATATTTCTAGAAACTCAATCCTTGGATCATCTTTACTTGGTCCACAACATTCATGTACAACATTACCTTCTTTAATGCACCTTGAGGAGAGGGAAGAATCTCATACCATGGGTTTGCACTTCTATTTCTCAATTATATATTTTAAATCTCACACAACTTAGATTGTGTAATTGTTTCTTATCATTTTTCTTTCTATACCGCTAGCTACTACTAAAGAACCAATCAAAAACTTTCTCAAGTTCTTACTCAAAGAATATCAACTCACATGTGAAGATGTAGTAGTCTGACAGTTGTCAGATCAAATATCTCTAATTTCAGAAGGTGCACATGGATTACAGAATTCGAATGATATATAAATTCCAAACAGAGGTGTGAATTTACATAAATATATGGTTATAAAATTATTTATATATAATTTATCAAGATACATGTTTATGTTGGTCAAAAAGTAGTCTTATATATTCAGTTCATATCATCATGTAGATGTCTCCATGGAAGCTAGAGAGAATATTTATATCTTCACATCTTTATTAAATTCTACAAGGATACCACATGAAGAGTTTGAAAAAGAACATGATTTTAGTATGAGTAAATTCATGGAACCAAGGGGAAATATTTTTGGTCTTAACACATCTTTTGTTGGGTAAAGTGTATAATGAATAATTTTCATATTTAGGTACCTATCTAGAATCTAGAAGTAATCTTTTTGGGTTGAACACATCCTTGAGTTGTGCAAGGACCTCAAATGAAGGCTCTCAAGTTGGAAAGTGATCTATCTCTTAGTAAAATTCAGATCTTTGTATGTGTTGATAAAATTCAGTCTCATGGTGATTTTTCATGATTTCCTTTGTATATGTTGGTAAAATGCAGACCACTTCTTCTTGTACTTAATGGTTTCTATCTTATAGCTAATTATGAGGAAACAAGGGTTAATCATTTCGGCCATAACAACTCTTTTCTCTCTTCACTGTTGGATCAATGGGTTCTAGAGGGGGGTGAATAGAGCTTCACAAACTTCACAAAACAAATTAGACCACCAATTTATATGAAATGCAGAAACCAAACCAAGCAGCAATTTGATGTCTTAATCTAGCATTCAAAGCAAGGATAAGAGACAAGGAAGAGCAAGCACTTGGACAGGTGGTTTAGAGTGGTTCCATGTCCTAAACTTAGGAGCAATGTCAGTCCACTACCTAGAGTGGGTTAGTCTCTAGGATTTGTAATCTTGGTACTCTTATATTCCACAATAAGATTACAAGACACAACAACCACACATCCAAGGGCTTACTACCTCAAGCAAAGATCTTCAACCTGTAGAACGAGCTTACCCACTTGAAGCCTAGGAGTCTTCAGCCATCACTATGGACTTACCCACTCCTTTCTTCAAGTCTTCTGCCTTCAAGGGATTACCTATCTTCCTTGAGCTTTGCCTTTCTTTTCTCCTTCACTTGGAGAGCTGGAACACCTATCTCCTTCACTTGGAGACCTGGAGCAGCTTGCCTTTTTCAACCTTGAAGTACAACAACACCTTCTCCTTCACTTGGAGAAGCTTCTTCAATCTTCTTCTTCAAAGAGAATGGAGGTAGGTAGATGGAGAAGGAGAGCTTTACATCAATACATGGAGTAGCTCTCTTGTACAGGAACCTATCTCACTCATACTCACGAATTTCACTTGAAGGTAGAGAGAGAAAGGGGCTCAAAGGCTTATAACACTCTCAACTATGCTAGCACCAAGTTTACAATGAATGAGAAGCCTTGGAATGAACTCCAAGGGGGTCTATTTATAGTTGAGGGTGCTCCTTTAAGTTGTGGGACACTTGGATGCAAAAATAGCCATTTTTTGTTCAAGGAAACGACTCTATTTTTTCCCAAAACACTCACCAACGGTCACATCACTTTTTCTGCAAATTTTGTACAGTGCAATCAGTCGAGTTTCAATAAAGGTAACTCGACTGGTCAAGTAAACGACAAAACTGATATTCAAATGATCGGTCGAATTTGTCCTAACAAAACTCGACCGACCATTTGAAGTCGAAATGGTCAGCTACATGATCGGTCGAGTTCTGTGAAAGTACAACTCGACCGATGCAATCTTCAAAAAATTGACCAAGAATGATCGCTCGAGTTTCATGCCAGGGAAACTCAACCGACCAAGTGCCTGTGATCAATTTTCTAATTTTCATCTAAAGTGATTAGCACTTGGTGATTTTTGTCCCAAACATTTTTATCATCTATGTTACAAGTCAATTCATCATTACAAGTGATTACATAGATGTTCTAAGGTCGTTTACATAGAAATCCCAAAATGCACACTTGTAGCCATTTTGACTTGAACTTGAGCCATTCTAGGGCTTTGGATTTTGGATCCTTTTCATGTACCTAATGCCTGCAAACAATCTTAAACGCGCATATTAGATACATATGAATGGAATGGTTAAGTCATTATCAAAATATAGGTAATGTATAACCTCTAGGTCAACATTCTCCCCCTTTTTGACAATGACAAACCATTGTTCAAACATATTGAAAAAGATATGAAAGTTATACCTTTGCCTTGTGAATTTGGGGGATTCATGATATGAACAATGTGAATTGCTCCCCATCAATCTATGCTTCCTCTAACCTCCATGGTTAGTTTCTCTACACATAGCAATACCAATATCCATGTAATGTGTAGTCCTTTGCAAGTTCACATAATGAACAGTGAAAATGAACAAGAAAAGGATCTCACAAAGCAAAAGCCATATTCTATCAAAAAAAAGAAAGCAATATGATTGAGTTTTAAAGATAGATCTATCACTTGAAATATCTCTCGCCCTTTTGACATTTTCAAAAAGGTAGGGGTGTTGAAGAGCAAAAACCAGGTCTTCTCCAAAACTCAACCAAACATATATGCAAGGCAGTAAGCAGCAATTTAAAGCATATAGCATACAACCACAGAAGAGAACACACAATCCAAGTCATAATCAAAATACAGCTCAAGATAGCACCAACGCATAGGATAAAACAAAGTAAATATCCATAGTGCACATCTAAGATATTACAACTCAGATATATGTCCTCATGAAAGCAACTACAACCATAAAGCGATAAAACAGAGATAAGAAATAGTATAGCTCAGAAGAATGTGCTAATATTTTTCTTATACAAAAGAGTTTAGAAAGATGTATATGATTGGCATGCTAGACTATAAGCTAAGAAACCACCTAAACATCTAAGCTATCTATATCTGTGGTATCATCATCATTGCCAGGGTTGTAGTCCTCATCCCCGTCAGAAGGAGAAGCAGTGCCAGCATCAGATCTAGCACCATCACCACCATCGTCATCGAAAGCATCCTCACCACCACCTTCCTCATCATCAGCAGCATCCTCAGGCTGGTCGGGCATCTCCTCATCAGTAGGAGGTCTAAAGGAATGACCGGGCCAGCGGGAATTCTGCTCATCCGAAGACATACCAAGAGCGTGAAGCTCATTGGCCTATGGGAAGGTCAGAGCAGAGTCACCCAAGGTGGCTAGAAGGGTGGCCAGGGGGCCAGCAGGCAGCAGCAGGATGACGGGTGCAGAACTACCAGCAGCAAACGATGGCAGAGTAGCAGCGGAAGGTTCGGGAGTAAGGAAGTAATGCTTGTATGCATAAGAAGCATAAGTACTACCTGGGTATGGCTGGTAGGTGGGATAGGGTGAAGCACATGATAGGTTCATGGTAGACATGATAGAACACAGATCCTGGTGCAGGTGTTCCTGAACCTATCGATTGTACGCCTGTTCATGCATCATATATCCTAGAAGAGTTTCATTGGATGCACGTAAGGACGCACGGCTGGGTTGAGGATGTGGCTGCGGAGGTAGAGCACGGGTGGAGGAGGATGGGGCAGCTAAGGCAGAGGTAGAGGCAGAAGCACCAGAGGTAGGGGAAAACACAGGGACAACCTTCTGAAGAGTGGTCTCACTAATACAAACACCTTTTCTAACAGCCAGGTAATGGATGTCAGAAAAGAGGGATTTATCAGTGGTGAACTTGAAAAGACCACAGATCAGAGCTGGGTAGGGTGGGTGGGTGCCTTTGGTGTTCTTGCCGGTGTCGAAACATGTCATGTGGTGTAAGATATATCTGGCCCACTTGACACTGATATTGTTTAACAAACAATACATAATGATTGTAGTGTTTTTTGCAATGTCCGTATGATTTTGCTTTGGATGGACATTATAGTTAATCACCAAAGCCAGTATGCGCCTCCTTAGGTCAAGAGAGGATGAGGGCAGGGTAGACTTCCTCTTGTAGGCCACGTCAGGTTTCTTTAAAAACCGATGAATGTCCGGTAGCGTCAATTCATGGTGTTTGTAAAAACCTTCCAGGTCAAGAAGATCAAAATACTCTCCATAGTCCTTACGCCAAGTGTCGTTTTCCTCGTCTCCGGCAAAAAAGACGTTTAATGTATCCTCAAAGATTTGGAAACAGCGACCGGCTATCATTAAAGTAAGAACTATTTCAGTATTCGGCGGAGGGATAAGCGAATCATAATTCCAACGCAAGTTTGCGTAGAAATCGTGTACTGCCTTAGTGCTAGACATGTGATTGTTAAAGCAGTCACTTTCAATCGTAAGGGTAGACAAGTGATGGTTGGCGAGAAGCCTCGAAATAGAATTAATAACCGCTTGAAAACGATTTGGGTCAAGCATGGGGTGAAACGGAAAAGGAGTTCGGGGAAGAAGATTCGTGTATCGATTTACTGCCTCAAGAGACACAAAGGAGGTGTTATCAAAAGGAATCAAGTGATTAGTCGAGTAAGAGGCTTGAGCATTGCCTGGAGCAGCACGTTTTCATCTTTGGGAAGCCATGGAAACGAAAATGAGATGAAAAATGTGCACACAAGCAAAACCAAACCTCAAATGCCGAAGAAACCCCACCATGAGTGCCCGGGGAGGTCAAGAACGGGGTTTCTAGGTCGCCCTAGGGTTAGGAACGGGAGGTTTAGGGTTGGGTGTGAGAGCTTGGGGCTTAGAGGCAAGGAATCGATCGGCTATTTTCTAGTTGCAAGGGAAAATAGTCGGCCGATCCTAACTTTTAAGTTGGCTCAGCCCGCGGATCGGTCGAGTTCTGTGAGTGGTAAAAACTCGACCGAATAGTCCATTGAAGAACTACTCTCGGCTCCTGATCGGTCGAGTTTTCCAGGGTGGAAACTCGACCGAAAGTCAACCCGACCTAACAGTCACATTCTTAGATTCTAGCCATATACATGCCAATGAAATTCATTTTTCCATTCTATTATGCATAATTAACATACTTAGGCACATTTAGCTCATCATTCGGCACTATTTAGCGATAAAACATGAAATTCGATAAAAACCCAAAAGTAAGCAAAAACTAAGCGTGTTGACAAGCAAATTAGGCACATTTAAGGCATATATAGGCCAAACAAGGTGAAGAAAAACATGAGCAAGCATATAGGAAAGAGACACCTAGCTAGATCACATGGCAAGATCATTCAAATCAACAATAAGCAGTTTAGATCAAATAAAATTAAATTGATCTCTAGCTAGAGGTTTTGTAAAGATGTCGGCCAACTGATTTTCTGTGTCCACATGTGTGATATAGATATCTTCCTTGGCAATGTGGTCATGAAGAAAATGATGGTGAACCTCTATATGCTTGGCTCTACTATGCAATATAGGACTGTAAGATAGATTAATTGCACTAGTATTGTCACAAAAGATAGGAGAAGCATCAAAAAATATGTTGAAGTCTTGGAGCATTTGCTTCATCCATAGGACTAGTGCACAACAACTCCCGACTGTAATGTATTCTGCTTTGGTAGTTGATAATGCCACTGTACTTTGTTTCTTGGAGAACCAAGATACTAAGCATGGTCCTAGAATGAAGCAAGTGCCACTTGTGCACTTTCTATCAACCAAACACCCTGCGTAATCCGCATCACTATATGCTCTAATTGTAAAATCCCTTGATTTAGGATACCATAGTCCAAAATTTTGGGTTTTGGCTAAGTACCTTAAAATCCTCTTAACAGCAATAAGATGCGACTTCTTAGGGCTAGATTGAAAGTGAGCACACAAGCCAACACTAAACATAATATCAGGTCTAGAGGCAGTTAAATAAAGTAAACTTCTAATCATACCTCTATAGAACTTCTCATCTACCTTTTCACCTTCTTCATCTTTGTCAAGTTTGGCGGTGTTTCACATGGGTGTATCCACCGACTTCATGTTCTCCATCCCAAAGCGCTTGAGCAGTTCACTTGTGTACTTACCTTGGTTGATGAAGTTTCCTTCTTCTGTTTGCTTGATTTGAAAGCCGAGGAAGAAAGTCAACTCACCCATCATGCTCATTTCAAACTCACTCTACATAAGAGAATTAAACTCCTTGCAAAGATCAAGATCAGTCCCGCCAAAAATGATATCATCAACATATATTTGAATTATAAGAAAATGGTTAGAAGTGTGTTTTAGAAACTAGGTAGAATCAACTTTGCCCATGACGTACCCGTTATCTAACAAAAAGTTCTTTAGTTTCTCATACCAAGCTCGAGGTTCTTGTTTGAGTCCATAGAGAGCTTTTTGCCAAAAATAAATATGATTGGGTAACTTGTCATTTTCAAAGCCCGGAGGTTGAGCAACAAATACTTCCTCCTCGATTGTACCAATCAAAAATGCACTTTTAACATCCATTTGATATAACAAGAAATTTTTGTAACTAGTAAAGGAAAGTAGCATACAAATAGATTCTAATCTAGCAACAGGAGCATAAGTTTCATCAAAGTCAATACCTTCCTATTGGTTGTAACCTTGTGCTACTAACCTTGCTTTGTTTCTTACCACTTTTCCTTTCTCATCTAGCTTGTTGCGGTAGACCCATTTGGTGCCAATGATTTTTCTATCACTTGGTCTTGGCACTAGGGTCCACACACAATTCTTCTCGAATTGCTCTAGCTCTTCTTGCATGGCTAGGATCCACTCATCATCACCAAGAGCTTCTTTGATGTTCTTTGGCTCTAGTTGGGAGATGAAGGCACTATCTACTTGTTCTTTGTTGTGAGCAACTCATGTCCTCACTCTCTCAAATGGGTTTCCAATGATCAACTCCTTGGGATGATTCTTTGCAAAGTGGGGAGTGGGATCCTTCTTTTCTTCTTCTTCTTCTTCTTCTTCTATCACATGCTTACCTTTATTCTCGATGTTTAGGTCTTTTAGGATAGGAATGAATTCATCTGCAACATCATTACCAACAACATGCTTGCCAACAATAGGGTTAGTTTCAATAAACTTAACATTGATAGATTCTTCAATTTTAGACAATTCAATGTTGAATACTCTATATGCCCTGCTTGTAGTGCTATAGCCAAGGAAGAAAGCTTTATAAGATTTTGGATCAAACTTGTCGAGAGAATCATTCGTGTTTAAAAAAAAACAAGGACATCTAAAAACATGAAAGAAATCAATGGATGGCTTTCTACCTCGCCACAGCTCATAGGGGGTTTTCTTCAAAGAAGGATGTGTAAAAACCCGGTTCTGCACAACACAGGCGGTGCTAACATCTTCGGCCCAAAACTTCTTGGGAATGTCATATTCAAGAAGCATTGTCCTCGCCATCTCTTGAAGAGACATGTTCTTCCTCTCAATTACCCCATTTTATTGAGGCATACGAGGGGAAGAGAAATTGTGCGAGTAACCCAATTTTTCACAAAAATGCTCGAAAAGATCATTTTCAAATTCTCCCCCATGGTCACTGCGGATAGAAACAATCTGGCAAGAAACTTCATTTTCAACCTATTCACAAAAACTCGAGAAAACATCAAGAGTATCACTTTTCGAAATGAGAAAGTAGGTACAAGTATATCGAGAGAAATCATCAACAATAACAAGATAATACTTGGAACCAGAAAGCATTTGCGTTCTCATCGGTCCGAATAGATCAATATGAAGAAGTTCAAGAACTCTTTTGGTACTCATGACTCCTTTGGATTTGAAGGAGGATTTGGTTTGTTTCCCCTGTGTACAAGGTTGGCATTCCTCATCCTGATCAAAATCCAATTTAGGAAGTCCTCAAACCAAATCCTTTTTGTTCAACTTCTTCATTTGATGCAAATTCACATGACCCAAACGTCGATGCCAAAGAGAAAGATCATTTTTATCTACAACCAAGCATCTATCAAGTATGGGCTTAAGAGCATCAAGAACAATAACATAAAGATTACCATTTCTAGTTCCCTTATATATAACATTGTTGGAGAGAGAATCTAGAAGCAAGCATTCTAAAGAAGTAAACAACACAAGATATCCATTGTCACAAAGTTGACTAATACTAATCAAATTGTGGTGTAGGCCATCAACAAGCAACACATTTTTAATACATAGCTCATTGCCCACATCACCCTCACCTATGACCTTACCCTTCTTGTTGTCTCCGAAGGTTACCGATCCTCCTTTCTTTTTCATGAACTTGTTGAAATGGTTGATTTCTCCAGTCATATGCTTAGAGAAGCCACTATCAACAATCCATCTCTTTTTAACCTGCAAGAAAGAAGGATGTAGGAAACCAAATCAAAATTTGGGATCCGAGGTTAGCTTGGGGACCCATTTCATCTTTGGGTTGGTCCCCTTAGGCTTGTAAGGACAGTAGGTAGAGTAATGATCATCACATTTGTAATGGATACATACCATAGGGTTCTTAGAGCCGAAAGACTCTCCATGGAAGATAGGAGGTTCCACACTCTTCTTCTTACCCTTGTGTTTGTTCTTGCTCTTACCTTTTGGAGAAGTCTCATCATATCCCAAACCACTAGTACCAATTTGTTTGGTAGAGTGTTCTAGGACGTCATTGAGGGATTTCTTTCCGGATAGAAACTTTTGCAAAGTAGATTTTAACTTAGCATTATCATCACTAAGATTTATAACAGTAGTAGAAAGACTAGCAAGATCATCTCTAGCATGCAAACGGTCGGCCTCAAGACAGAGGGCTTTAGTAAGAAGGGAATCCTTTTCTAAAGATAAGCTAGAAACTTCATTTCTTGGCAAACAGGCCTAGAAGATAAATCATTAACTTGAGCAAGAAACTTCACATTTTCATATTTAAGCACAACAATCTCTCTTTGATAAGAATAGACTTCATCTCTCCTAGCATCATCAATATGCTTGAGTTCTACATTTTTAGTTTTAAGAATATCAAGCTCATCTAGGCACTTTTGGTTATCTATCTAAAGATTTTCAATATTTTTAAGATAAACATCATTTTCAACCTCTACTCCATTGTATTGATGAAGTTCAAGGTCAAGAAACTGCCCTTTCAAGGAATCTATGTTCTCAAGATGCAATTTTTCATTTTGATCAAGAATATCAATTTTAGCATAAAGATCATCAATTATCTTCCCTAATCTTTTCCTTTTAGACTTGCATTTAGCAAAAGAGGTTTGCATTCATTTAACATATCAATGAGAATTTCCTTAGATAGCTCATGCAAATTAACATTGCTTACCTCACTTACCTCACTTACCTCACTTACATCTTCACTAGTGGAGGCCATGAGGGCAAGATGGCATTCTCCATCTTCAAAGCTTGAGGATCTTGAGGATGACTCCTACCATACTGCATGAGCTGCATCTTTGGATCTTCTCTCCTTCTTTTCTTTCCTCTTATACTTGCCTTCTCTCTTGTACTCCTTGTATTTCTTGTGGCTGCTCTTGTGATTGATCTTCTTGGCCTTTGGGCAGTCACTCTTGTAGTGTCCTAGAGTGAGTTAGTCTCTAGGATTTGCAATCTTGGTACTCTTATATTCCACAATAAGATTACCAGACACAACAACCACACATCCAAGGGCTTAGTACCTCAAGCAAAGATCTTCAACCTGTAGAAGGAGCTTACCCAGTTGAAGCCTAGGAGTCTTCAGCCATCACCATGGACTTACCCACTCCTTTCTTCAAGTCTTCTGCCTTCAAAGGATTACCTATCCTCCTTGAGCTTTGCCTTGCTTCTCTCCTTCACTTGGAGAGCTGGAGCACCTATCTCCTTCACTTGGAGACTTGGAGCAGCTTGCCTTCTTCAACCTTGAAGAACAGCAACACCTTCTCCTTCACATGGAGAAACTTCTTCAATCTTCTTCTTCAAAGAGAATGGAGGTAGGAAGATGGAGAAGGAGAGGTTTACATCAATACATGGAGTAGCTCTTTTGCATAGGAACCTATCTCACTCATACTCACAAATTTCACTTGAAGGTAGAGAGAGAAATGGGTTCAAAGGCTTATAACACTCTCAACTATGCTAGCACCAAGTTTGCAATGAATGAGCAGCCTTGGAATGAACTCCAAGGGGGTTTATTTATAGTTGAGGGTGCTCCTTTGAGTTGTGGGACACTTGGATGCAAAAATAGACATTTTTTGTTCCAGGAAATGACTCTATTTTTGCCCAAAACACTCACCAACGGTCACATCACTTTTTTTGCAAATTCCGTACAGTGCAATCGGTCGAGTTTCAATAAAGGTAACTCGACCGATCAAGTAAATGACAAAACCGATATTCAAATGATCGGTCGAGTTTTTCCTGACAAAACTCGACCGACCATTTGAAGTCAAAATGGTCAGCTACATGATCGGTCGAGTTCTGTGAAAGCACAACTCGACCGATGCAATCTTCAGAAAATTGACCAAGAATGATCAGTCGAGTTTCAAGCCCGGGAAACTCGACCGACCAAGTGCCTATGATCAATTTTCTAATCTGCATCTAAAGTGATTAGCACTTGGTGATTTTTATCCCAAACATTTTTCTCATCTAAGTTACAAGTCAATTCATCATTACAAGTGATTACATAGATGTTCTAAGGTCGTTTACATAGAAATCACAAAATGCACACTTGTAGCCATTTTGACTTGAACTTGAGCCATTCTAGGGCTTTGGATTTTGGATCCTTTTCATGTACCTAATGCCTGCAAACAATCTTAAATGCACATATTAGATACATATGAATGGAAGGGTTAAGTCATTATCAAAATATAGGTAATGTATAACCTCTAGGTCAACATTCTCCCCCATTTGACAATGACAAACCATTCCTCAAACATATTGAAAAAGATATGAAAGTTATACCTTTGCCTTGTGAATATGGGGGATTCATGATACGAACAATGTGAATTGCTCCCCCTCAATCTATGCTTCCTATAACCTGCATGGTTAGTTTCTCTACACATAGCAATACCAATATTCATGTAATGTGTAGTCCTTTGCAAGTTCACATAAAGAACAGTGAAAATGAACAAGAAAATGATCTCACAAAGCAAAAGCCATATTCTATAAAAAAAAGGAAAGTAATATGATTGAGTTTCAAAGATAGATCTATCACTTGAAATATCTCTCCCCATTTTGACATTTTCAAAAAGGTAGGGGGTGTAGAAGTGCAAAAACCAGGTCTTCTCCAAAACTCAACCAAACATATATGCAAGGCAGTAAGCAGCAATTTAAAGCATATAGCACACAACCACAGAAGAGAACACACAATCCAAGTCATAATCAAAATATAGCTCTTTGCACTCTTCACAGCTCCTAAATGATGTCTCTCATGGTGGTAAGTAATCTATATCTCCTATTTATAATTTTATGTGTGTATTTTAAAGAAGGACATGGTTTGTTATTCTTTTTCATGGTTTTCTTTGTATATATTGGTAAAATTCAGACCACTTCTTCTTGTACTGAATGGTTTCTATCTTATCACTAATTTTGAGGAAACAAGGGTTAATCATTCCGACCATCACAACTGTTTTCTCTCTTCACGGCGGAGGGAGGGGGGGCAAGCTGGGGCAAGTGCCCCCTCGAATTTTGAAATTTTTTGAGCATATATATATTATGTATATTATATGGTATCAAAGGTAATATTAATTTTTATATTTTATCTCCTTCCCACTCTAATTAACCTAATTTGGAAGTATATAAACTCTCTTCCATAAATAATGCCATTACTAATACGATTTTAGGTAAAGAATCATAAAAAACCATCAAAATAGGATATGTTTCTTTATTTTATAAATATATCTCAATTTTCCATACTTAACGAATTATTCTTTATTAAACATATTAGCAAATGTATCAAAAAGACATGCATAAATGTCAACTTATTAACTGTTATTTTACACCTATTTATATCGTGATTATATAATAAATGGATATCTGTAACTAATAATATTCTTTATTAAATGTCAAATTTTTTTATATCATATATAAATAATTAGATATACAACAAAATATCAAGTATGTAGTTGTATGGATAATGAGAAAACGAAAATAGATATCTTTTGTCAATTATATACTTTATAAAATACCAAATATTTTATATAATATATAAACAATTAAGTGTGTAACAAATACAGAAAACACATAGGTAATGAGGTGAAAGAAAATTGATATCTATGTACATAGGTGAAGGAGAGAAAGAAAATTAATATTTATAATTAATGGTATAATCCATGAGATATAAAATATTGTTATAATTAAATGTATAACAAACATAGTAATTAAACAGTTCTATGTGTGTATTTTTTACTTGTGCAAATGGTGTCTGCTGATTATTTTTTATCATAGGTGTAATGCATGCTATTAAAGATAAAGTCAAATGAAATATGATAGTTTCTTAGTAGTATATGGTGTCACGATAAATTTGTTAATATTTTTTTAACAAAATATGTATATTGTTTTGAATTTTTATACATCTATAAATATTTGTTAAAATAATGTAATATCATGTGTCATCATGAAAGAACCCTTACAATTATGCTACTATTCACAAGTTATGCAAATATTATTTCTCTAAATTATAAAGGTTTTTTTTTTGGAAATTGGTAAGTATATTGTCAAAAAGTGGTAGCAAAGCTACACTGTACATCTTACAAAAAGGTGTGAGTATACAGGGTGTACTCTACAAAAAACCCCAGTATAACCTGGTAGTGGGACTCAGTCCCTTACACAGGCCTCTCTTGGCCTTGACAGCCATGTCCAGATCTAGTTTAACAAAGTGGAAAATATCACTAGTATTAGCACGCCCATGAACAACTAGGTTGCGTACTTTCCAAATGTTAAAGCATATGTTAGTACATCAAATACCAAAAAACCACTCCTCATTCTTGTTCCTTGCTTTGGTCCTCATTTGTTCCATCATGTCGACCATGCTAGTAGAAAAAAGTTGGCCCAATCCATTCTTCAACCACATTAGCGCCCAGACATGCTTGGCCTTGGGGCATTCGAAGAAAAGATGTTGACATGTCTCCTCCTCATCACAGAAGGAGCATTTAGGGTTAATAAGAATCCCCCACCTTACTAGTCTGTCCTTAGTAAGATGCTTCCCTATAACAACCCTATAGCTCGCCACACTTCACTTAGGAACATGGCCTTTTCCCAACAGAAGGTTGAACTAGGGTACCTGAACCCCCCTATCCGTGTGGATCCACGGTTTTTTATTGCTAACCAGTGAGAAGAAATCGTCGCCATCCACACTATATAGGTGCCCCGCCTAATTCCACACCCTGAACAAGGCGTCCCAGGTCCTAGAAGAGTGGGGTTGGGAGATAGGAAATCCCCCATATCTGGCCTTCATCCAGTTCACCCAGACCCAGGCCCGATCTGTGAGGAACCTGTAGAGTTTCCATTGATTCCCCTGGGAAACAAGGTCTTCCACCTTAGTCAGGTTAAGGCCGCCTACTTTGTAGGATTTAGTCATGGTATCCCATGTGATACCCCTTTCTTTCCCACTCCAAATGAAACTCACGATCAGTCTTGTAATGCTATTGGTAGTTGGATTTGGCAATCACTCCAGAATCTCACCATGGCCCGGATCACTGACCTTGTGAGCAGCAGTGTGGCGACCGTCTTGTGAAAACATGATTAACTAATGCGGAAGCGAATTATTTGCAGCGGATTACTGAAAATCACTGAAAATTTAAAACTTTTTCAAGAGATCCATTCACGGGAAAACTCTTTAACCAAAAACCAAAGTATTTCAAATTCATCCTGTTTCACAAGTATACAACATGTACCATTCCTTCTCAAAGATTACAACATCAACTATCTTATAAACATTATATACGGACAATATATGAATCTCGAGGCATCAAGCCAAAACCTCAGATTGATTCATAAGACACTGACTAAAAACTCCGAGGACCTGAGAGTACAGAGACGACACATAGGACTACTATCTGTATGACTAGACAGGCAATATCTCCACCTGAGATCTTATTGTTGTCCCTGCTGTTGCTATTGTTGTTGCTCTTTCCTTATTCTAGGATTTCTTCTTTGCCCCCCATGCATACCTAAAAATGTTTCCCACGGGGTGAGACAATTGAAAATTGCCCCAGGGAGAGATATAACTCTCCGCCAAAAACATTGTTAATGTAATTTATTAAATTAAAATTGTGCAGGAGTTACTTTTATATTATCAGGAAGAATTATTCATCATAGAACAAAATAAGATAATATCCTATTATAAAGGAAGTCATTGCCTCTACCCATGGTAGATAAGTAATTCATCTGTCTACTTTGTAGAGAATATAAAGAAACATAAATAACATTTATCCACTAAGGAATGTACAAAGAAATACAACATTCGTCAATGAATTTCCGTATTCAATCCTTAAGAAGCAAACATGCTATACGGCTGATTACATTTTACAATCACACTTATGCCCTGAGGAAGTGAGTCGTACCGCTCAAATCCAACCTTCGGTTGCGAAATCCAAAGCCGGTGCCATACAAGGTCAATGGAAGATCCGGACTCCATGACCTCCCATGTCTCGGTCAGTGTGAGAAAACAAGCAGGACCGCAGTATCTTGCTTAAGTGACCTCAGTCATAGGGTTATCTCCCGTAGGCTACCCTTTCTCTAGCCCGCCTTGGTACAGGTCTCGGTGCTAGTATATCTTAGCCACGGGTCAGTTCACCGTGCTCCCTGAGCCATGAACGCATTCATGCTCTATCACACTGAGCCATGGGCCTATTCACCATGCTCTTATACACACCTTGGGTCTACAACCGAAGTTGCACTCTAATCCTCCTATTTTTGGCTAGGAGAAACCCCGCATATTCAACAATATATGCTCCAGATTAACATACAGGAGAACCTGTTTCACCATCACCAGCTACTGACGATGATGGATCTATGGCCAGGGCACTACATGAATAGATTTCACTTGATTATTTAAGTACATTATCATATTATTTTAGCATCAGTCAAGTTCTCAAACATAACTTATTAAGACAACTGCTACAAAGAAATATGTACTTATATTCAGCAATGTATTTCTCAGTTCTTGTTAGACATTGGGATCTCAGTCCCTGATCACATTACTGGGAACTCTCATCCCTTCACATCATCATTATCATGATTACTGGATCTGGGTATTCAAACCCTTAGTTCATCACAGAACATTGTTACCGCTTATTAGGTAATTAATACCACAAGGTCCTCAGACCAAGGTATACATGATACTTGTTGTTCAAGCATCTCACATGGCTCAAAAGGCCCATTAAGTATCTTGTCACCTCTCACTAGGCAAAAAAATATCACATGGCTCACAAGGCCATTACACATCTTGTCATCTTTCACTAGGCAACAACTTATTCACATGGCTCACAAGGCCATAATTATCTTGTTACTTCTTTCTAAGTAACAAAAACATAATGGCACATATGGCCAATCAATACTTATCAAATGAACATCATAGCTCATACCTGGCTATGTTCATCATGTCATAATATCTACATGGTTTTAGACATGATAACAGTCATACAAGATATTCATCACATCATGTGATACAATAGTAACACCATTATTCCTTTCCCAAGAATTAGGGTTTACTATCAAATAGGGCTTCTTATTCCCTTTACCCAAATTAGGGTTAGGGTTCCCCATTTCTCATTAAATAGGGTTTCATGATTATATTATCTGTCTAACCCTTAATTCATTATTACATACCTCTGAGGCATTCAAAGGTATCATAAATGATTATTCACGATTATTACTCGCATCATATAGCATTGATGATCATTAATTCAAGGTATGAGTTCATTTCTCATCTTCATCATGGTATGACTACATCATACTCATCATTTGGGCTTAACCCCATTCTCAAGGTACATTAATTAACACTCATCAAAGTGCAACAACTCATTACATATCATTTTAATAGTTGCATAACACACTTCATATGTTTCATATTTGAACATATAAGATTTGGAGTACATCAAGGTATATAAAACCTGAAGTGCTACATGTGATAACTATTATATTTTGATGTATCACTTTCACATCATTTCAAACTCTCTTGAATTAACCATCTTATCTTGTATTAAGGTATTTCCCTTCTTAATACATTCCACCACTAATCTCTCACCTTTAGCATATAAGGCAAAGGCCACACATTAGAATTGTCCAACTATCTTTAATGGTATGGACTTGTCTAATGATAAAGACATTGCTTATACTTAGGTTGTATATAGTCCACCACATGAAATGTTTCACCTTTATAAGGCCATTCCTTCTATTTCATCATTAAGATTTCTTTATACCCTAATTAAAATTAGGGTTATAATTCATTATCATATTGCCCAAGATTAGGGCTTTATGCATTATGACTTCACATTAGAGTCTCATATACCTTCACCCTTCTCAGGGCCTCTCATCACAACATAGTATTAGAACATCATGTGATGTTAATACTTAGTCAGGGTTTCTCATGGAATCACCCTCAACTAGGGTTTCACATGGAATCACCCTCAACTAGGGTTTCATAAGGATACACCCTCAACTAGGGTTAGAGTTCAATAACCTTATCAATTAGGGTTTATGTTCATGATTAGGGTTTCATGATCTCTCTACTTAAGGATCATACCCTTAAACACCACATGAATCATATTCTTATATGAATTCATGCTATCATCATCTCAACTTGATTAGGTCATATCAACCCTTCAATCGAGTTCATACAACTATGATTAACATAGTGTACCAAGTCATTGATCCTATAAGCAATTAGGGTTCATCCCTTAATTGGAACTAACCACTTAGGTACTAATAGGGTTTCAACCTTTGTACCTTCATTGACTATCATTACTAATAAGCATTGGATCAATGGATCATTCATCATCTTGATTCTCAAGAGATTCAATCACATTGGACCTCCATTACATAAGGTATCCAATTGAATTGGTCAATTGAATCTTAAATTGCAATAGGTACTCAATTAGGTTATTCAATTGGACCTTCAATTGCATTAGGTTCTCTATTGGGCTAACCAATTGAACCTTCAATTACATTAGGTATCTAATTGGATTGACCACTTGAACCTTCAATTGCATAACACAACTTGACCTTGAAACCACCTAGGTCTCCAAACGGTTTGAGACCGTTTGCCCAAGTAGGTGAAGACCATTTGACCAATTAGGTGAAGACTGTTTGGCCAAGTAGGTGAAGACCGTTCGGCCAAGCAGGTGAAGACCGTTTTCCATCATATCATCAAAATCCAAGTCAACCAATTAAAGTTTGGATCATTGGATTGATCACTAAATCGGCAATTGATTACACTTTAGCTTAGTATCATTGGATCATCAATTGCTTAACCATACTCACCCCTAGACCTCCAAACGGTCTTGAGACCATTTGGATGAGCTCCAAATGGTCTTGAGACTGTTTGGCTCATCCAACCCTTGGATTCTAGTGAAAAATCATCAAGGTTTGGTCTATCGAGTTGATCAACACATCAACAATTAATTGCAATGTGATTTGGTACCTTTGGACCTTCAATTGGTCAACCATACTTGACCCCAGACCTCCAAATGGTCTTGGGTGATCCCCAAACGGTTTTGAAACCGTTTGGGCTAATCAACCCAAAATCTCAAAATCTTCACAAAGAATTTCAGCACTAATCTCAATTAGGGTTTACCCAATTGATTAGCCTTCAACTCATGACTCGTTTGGAATTAATCCATCAAATTTGGTGAGTCATTAACCAACACCATTAGGAACAGTAATCCCAAACGTTCAACGCTTGGTCAAACATCTCAAATGGTTTTGAAACCGTTTTCCCAAAAGGTCGAATTACTCAAATTGAAAATCAGCACTTAATCCAATTAGGTTTCCCTAATTGATTAGCCTTCAACTCACGATTCCTCTGGAGTTAATACCTAATATTTGGTGAGTTATTAACCAATAGCATTAGGAACAGCAATACCAAACGGTAAATGCTTGGTCAACCATATCAAATGGTTTTGAAACCGTTTGCCCAAAAAGGCCAAGTTAAACAGATTGAAAATCAGCACTTAATTCAATTCGATTGCCTAATTAATTAGCCTTCAACTCTCGATTCCTTGGGAGTTAATCCCTCAAATTTGGTGGGTTATCAACCTACATAATTAGGAAAAAAATTCCCAAACAGTCAACGCTTGGTCAACCATCTCAAACGGTTTCAAACCGTTTTCTCCCAAACGGTTTCAAACTGTTTGCAACAGTTTGCTGAAACCGCATAACCAATCAAATTAAAACGATTTGGAGTAGCTATCAAAACCGTTTGGCTTGGTACTTTTATTTGGATAAGCATATAGGATGATGTAATCATCCCATTCCTTCAAAAAACCAAGAAAAGCAACCGTTCTTGATGGAAATTGCAGCAAAGAAACAAGAGTGTATCAAATTAAAGAAAACAATCAACAAAGTATAGAGAAATGATGCAATATCAATGATAAAGGGTTTGAGTTATAAAACCCGCCTCAAATCTGATCTCCAAGATCCAAGATACACGGCTATAATGGTGGATGGAGCTTCTCCAACTATGCCAAGGCTCAACTTCAAGATTTGGAGTGAAATGATCGGCTAGAATTGAAGATTGAGTGAAGAAATGAAGGAATTACACATTGTTTTATGATTTTCACCATGAAATCATGAAGAACGAAGATCAAAGGCTTACCAACAGGTTGGGGACGTGACTCCTGATGTCCTTAGCTTTCTTTGTCGGTTTTGCAAGCAAGGAGAAGAAGTGGGGTCATAAAAGCCTTTCATTTGGCTTGGAAAAGGTACTTTTATAAGAAAATTGAGGAGAGAGAAGATACTTTATAAAAGTCTTTTAAATTCCAAAATTGTTTCCACCACTTCCCCCTTGGTTTCTTTCATGCAAGGGCATATCTATCCCCACTGAACTCCCTTCCATTATCCATGAATTAAGGGAAAAGAAATTAAGCACCTTAACCCTTATAATAAGAATATCCTTATTTGAGTGGAAATTCTTTTTCTTATAATAATGGTGAGTGGAATTTTCACCTCCTTAGGATATGCTCGTGTCTTTGCAAGGCTTTAGGCTTATCCACACACATCTGAATCCAACCATTTTAATTTTGGTTGAAGGCCCTTTAATTAATACATTCATTTTTGCCCTAAATTGGATTAGGGTTTCACTTAGGATTAAATCTTGATTATTTTAATATCAAGATTCTCTCTCCTCCATCTTAATTCAAATGAGAGGTCCCTCTCATTTTATTTGCTCTACATGATGCCAAGAAACATTAGGGACTTTATTGAAGTGGTAAATTGCATATTGAACCCTTGGTTTTGGGTAAATTGCACATTACTCCAAAACTAGGTTTTTATGCACAAACATTGCTTTATCAGCTCTTTCTTAGTGTTCAGGCTTCCATAAGCCATACCTCAACATCATTTTCACTCTCATGATGCTTCAATACATGAGGAACATATTATCATGCACAATTTCACTTAAACCCCTCAACTTGGGTAATTTGTACTTTAGTCCAATACAAACAAAACATTGATTTCAGCAATGTTCAAAAAGGACTAGAATTTCAACATAAGTTCCTCTTGAGGCCTAATTACTTTTCACAAGATGAGATTAAGAATTTAATCATATTTCTTAATCAAAACACCTAGGGTTAAGTATAACCCAGGTCAGGGGTGTTACAAGCAGCCTCCCCGCCATCAACATGCGTATCCCCGTCCATCCTTCAATCTTCTGTCTCACTTTATCAAGACACAGATGCAAGTCCTTCGAGTATCCTCTGCTTCCAACGATAGGAATACCTAAGTACCTGGTAGGCAGTAGGCCATCTTGCAGCCCTATTGCTATCTTTAGTCTGCCCCTTCTGGGATCGTAGGATCTCAAGAGGTATATGCATGACTTAATGTCACTTATGTAAAGCCATGTAGACCGCCCAAAACTCTGAAGCAGCTTCTTGTATTCTTTTAGCCTCCTTGCATGTCTTGTGGAGAACAGCATCACATCATCTACGAAGATGAGGTGGGTTTTCACTTTAGTTCCCCTGATCTTTTAGGGTCTAATGATCTGTCTTTCCTCGGCAGCCTTGATCATGTTAGTAAGGCCTTCCATGGACAGGGTGAAGATGAGGGGGGAGAGGGGGTCTCCCTACCTAAGACCGTTAGAGGCTCTAAACAAGCCCACTGGTCCCTCGTTCAGCAACACAGAGAATGAAGTCATTGTGAGGCATTATTTGATCATATCCACCCATCTTCCGTTGAACCCCAAAGCCATCATAATCTTCCACAAGGTGTCCCACCTTATGTGGTCATATGCCTTTGTGAGGTCGATCTTTATGCAAGCTTTGGCATTAGAGTTCTTCTTGTTGAAGTTAGTGAGAAACTCGACTGTGAGTAGAGAGCAATCAACAATCTTGCTCCCCTGAACAAAGGCACACTATTCTTTAGACACTATCTTCGGCATCCACTTCTTGAGTCTTCCTGCCAGTACTTTAGACCATATCTTATAAACCGTGGAGCAGAAAGATATGGGTCTAAAATCATTGATCGTCCTTGGCCCCTCCACCTTAGGAATAAGCTTTATGAAAGTGTGATTTGTAGCTCAGACCATGTTGCCACCCTGTTGTAACCACCTCATCGCCTTCACAAGATCTTCTTTAATATGATCCCACATTGCTTAGTAAAATTTGTTGTTCATTCCATCTAGCCCAGGCGCCTTAGTTGGGCTGATGGAGAACAAGGCCTACTTCACCTCCTCCATAGTAACCTCCTTGCACAGGTCTTCATTCATTTCTACAGTCACCATAGCCTCCAGGTAGATGGAATCATCAGTGCTACTGTTGTTGTTCACTTCTTGGTTTTATAACTTCTCTAAGACGTTAATTATGAGAGCTGAAATGTCTTTTCTGTTCTCAACAACTTCTCCTTCCTCATTGATGAGTTGATGTACAATTTCCTTCATCTCCTTTTTACGGACAGCAGAATGATATAGTTTAGTATTGAGATCACCATCGTTGATCCATTGCATTCTACTACGTTGTCATAAAAACACTTCTTCGACTTTAAGCAGCCTTTTCAGATTGACTTCAGCTTTATTCCACTTCTTAGCCTTATCCTCATTGTCAGGTTCTTCTCTTGCTTCCACCGCAGCTTCTTCAAACTCCTCTTTAGCTGCTACAATTCTATTTTTCAGATTAATGACCTCCTTGGACCACTATTTCAACTTCTTCTTAGCATTTTGTGTCTTCTTCATAACCACGAACAAAGGGTTGCCTTCACAATGCATATCCCAGGCTTCCTTGGCTACTCTCTTGAACCCATTCCACTCACACCACTAATTGCAAAAATGGAAAGGTTTGACAATAGATGGCATGTTCACGAGGTCAATTTTCATCCAGCAGTGGTCACTGAGTGAATCATCCCCATACTTGATGAAGGTATTAGGACAGACCTTCAACCAAGCCATGTTGATGAAGCCTCTGTCAAGAACACTGGATATGCGTCGATGCCCCTCCTTCTTATTCAACCACGAAGTGCAGCCTCTGACTGTGCTGAGCTCCACCAAGCTGGCATCATCCATGGTACTATTTAAGGCTTCCATCACCCGTTCGTGAACTGGACGACCGCCATACTTCTCGTGTGATCTTCTAATATTATTGAAATCTCCCCAGACCAGCTAGGGCACTTCTTCTTACACCGTCGCTCTGAAGTTATCCCACATCCTCTTCTTGTCCACCTCCAGGTTTTCTCCATACACCCCTGATGCTATGAAGGCCATCCCTCTATGGTTGCAGTAGCTCAAGGTAACCACTTGGTTTGACATGTTGATAGGCTCAACATCCCATACCTACGGGTTCCACCCCACCGCGATGAGTGCGCCATCTATGAGCTCCGGATTGGAAAAGGAAGCCCAACCCGCGGGAAAGAGGGAGCAGATGTGGTTAGCAACCAGTCTTCTTATTCTAGTTTCATAGCAGAAGACCAAGGTAACCTTTTCTCTAGCTATGATGCTCCTCAGCCTCCTTTGCTTCTCGGCAAGCGAGGCTCCTCACACATTCCATGCGAGGACAAACATCTTTAACTCTACTTGGAGCCGCTCCCTTCCCTAGAACCACTTCTGTTCTTCTTCTTCTTGTTTGTGTTACGTGTAGCCCTAGGGCTCCTGCTCCTGACATTGGTTTCCACCTTTGTCATCTCGTCTTCGCCCAAAGTCACCAAGGTATCAAATAGGTTCACAGATATTGCAGCCCCCGCTTGACTAGGGCCATTGGGACCTCCTGTGAGATTCGGCACCCTTTCTCCACCATCATTCACTACTGGAGTGACGTTGGTGTTTACTTCCTCTGTTCCATCACTTTCCCTCTCAGGTAAAGTGTCGACCACCCCCTCCTCACCTCCCTACATGGAGGTTTCACCCCTGGTCACCGTCTCAACCTACACATCCTGGCGGTTAGAGTTCCGAGTATCCTCGGTAGCTACTTCCTTCCCTTTGTCTTGAGCTCTGGGGCCCTTCGACTTACTTCTCTTGCTTCTTCTACGAACTAGCTCGGGAATGATAGGTGGTGATCCATTGCTTGAGCGCCTTTTGCCCGGGCAATGCCCAGTCTCGTGTCCGAACACACAGCAAGTTGAGCATCGATCAGGCAGGGCTTTGTATTTCACCCTCACTTCCCACTCTTCTCCATTTGGAAACTCAATCATGACTCTGACGGTGGTTGCTCCACGGCCGATATGTCAACGCAGAACTGAGTGCACCCTATGGTGGTCTCATTGGCTTTATGCCCATAAGCCCTGGGGGTACCAATGGCGTGGGCAATCACCGCTATAGCACGAGGGGTCTAGTGCAACCCCACATCTGGCAGCAACACCCAAACTGGAGCCGAGGTGAACGTCGTGTGCCTGGTGTCAGCTTCCCTGGTCCATTTACACACCAACACCAGCTGGTCGTCAAAGAACCAGGGACCCCACAATATTTCTCTATTGATATCCGCTTCCAAGGCGAATCGCGTCAGGTAAAGACCGCCATCAAGGGTGAACAACTCCAACTCGCCCTAAGGACGCTAGGTCCTGATCATCCAACCCCACAGTTGGCCCGGGTTGCTCTTCTTACCGATAATCTGCATGATCGTTGAGTGCTTGTGGTAGTCTTCCATCTCCTCTAGGATCGAGTATGTCATCTTCATCCATTTCCTTGCATTCCCCACCTTCCTGAAGGGGGTCTTTGGATCCGCCTGAGCCGCACCTCTGAAGGTAGGGAAAGGTCCAACACTGCTCAAACCCAGTCCCCCGCCACTATTACATCAGCCTTCGGTGAGAACCAGCCATCTTCTCCAGGGGGAGGGTGATCGCCCCCAATCCCCATATTGCCTACCCTAGGAGCTGTATATAAAGATTATTTCATCTTAATATCAAGGATAATGAATTTTGATATTTTCTTAGTTTCCAATGCAACATAGAAATAACTGTCTTTAGAACTTAGTGAATAATTAATTGTCATTAGATCTATTACTTTATTAGGTAAAATTTATAGATAAGTTTAATACCATCATAAGCATCTTTATTTAACTTTAAACTATTATAGTATTGGGTTTCTTAATTTACATATAATTATATTAATTGCCACATGGCACTACTTATATATTCATTTCTTAACTTTATGTTTATAGTTACTTGCTTGTCAAATTCATCATGTAGGAAATTATTTGCATGAAATTAAAAACTAAACAATAATCCACACAATTAATATTGAACATTAAATTTATGTGGTTTTTCCAATATGGAGAATTAATATAAAGGGATAGTTGGTCTTATATAAAGAAATTAAATATTTTCAATGCAAGTGGTCGTCAATTCAAACTCGTCTAAAATATAAAAAATTCTAAATGTATGTAAAATGGTATAACATACATAGTAATATGCAATAAAATATATACACAGACGGTTATTTGTATAAGATCTAAAATAAATACTCCACAAAGTGATTAGATATGTCTCCAACCCCGTCTATTATTTGTGTAAGACCGGTCTATTTTTTTACTAGATCCAAGTAAATTGGTCAATGTCATGTCTTTGAGACATGTCCACACTCCATTTGTCTCATGGTGATTATTTAAATCCTATTTACATCTAATTTAAAACAAAAATAATATCGATCTCATATAAATACATAACATTATTTTTCAAGTGCCCCCCTTCATAAGGGGGCTGGCTCCACCACTGATGATGACGCTCGTGGTGGTAAGTAATCTATATATCCTAGTTATAGTCTTATGTGTATATTTTAAGGAAGGACATGATTTGTTATGCTTTTTCATGATTTTCTTTGTATATATTTGTAAAATTCAGACCACTTCTTCTTGTATTGAATGGTTTCTATCTTATAGCTAATTTTAAGAAAACACGGGGTAATCTTTTCAGCCATAACAACTCTTTGCACTCTTCACGACCCCTAAATAATGACTCTCGTGGTGGTATGTAATCTATATCTCCTATTTATAGTTTTCTGTGTATATTTTAAGGAAGGACATGGTTTGTTATGCTTTTTCATGGTTTTCTTTGTATATATTGGTAAAATTCAGACCACTTCTTCTTGTACTGAATGGTTTCTATCTTATAGCTAATTTTGAGGAACTAAGGGGTAATCATTCCAACCATAACAACTCTTTGCACTCTTCACGTCCCCTAAATGATGTCTCTCGTGGTGGTAAGTAATCTATATCTGCTATTTATAGTTTTATGTGTATATTTTAAGGAAGGACATGGTTTGTTATTCTTTTTCATGGTTTTCTTTGTATATATTGGTAAAATTCAAACCACTTCTTCTTGTACTTAATGGTTTGTATCTTATAGCTAATTTTGAGGAAACAAGGCTTAATCAACCCGGCCATAACAACTCTTTTCATTCTTCACGGCCCCTAAATGATGACGCTCGTGGTGGTAAGTAATCTATATCTCCTAGTTATAGTTTTATGTGTATGTATTAAGGAAGGACATGGTTTGTTATGCTTTTTTCGTGGTTTTCTTTGTATATATTTGTAAAATTCAGACCACTTCTTCATGTACTGAATGGTTTATGTCTTATAGCTAATTTTGAGGAAACAAGGAGTAATCTCTCTGGCCATAACAACTCTTTGCACTCTTCACGACCCCTAAATGATGACTCTCGTGGTGGTATGTAATCTATATCTCCCATTTATAGTTTTATGTGTATATTTTAAGGAAGGACATGGTTTGTTATTCTTTTTCATGGTTTTCTTTGTATATATTGGTAAAATTCAGACCTTCTTCTTGTACTGAATGGTTTCTATCTTATAGCTAATTTTGAGGAAACAAGGGGTAATCTTTCCAGCCATAACAACTCTTTGCACTCTTCACGGCCCCAAAATGATGACTCTCGTGATGGTATGTAATCTATATCCCTTATTTCTTGTTTCATGTGTGTATTTTGAGGATATACATGGTTTGATATATGAATAATTTCTTTTGTATATGCTAGTAAAATAAAGAATACCTCTTATTACAATGAATCTTAGTCTAAAATGTTGTTTTTGTAACTTGTGATTGTCTTGTTGGTATCTATACCACATCCCAAGGAAACCCTATGGGTCAAAATGGAAGAATGATTACACGCTCCTTTGGTAGTAAAATGTTTTAATTATGGATTGATATTGCACTAATATTATGTAATATACCACCTTGAATTATATTTTTGATAGCTTGCAACATACCATCCATACCAAATAATAGATATAGAGGAGTAGCAAAGTTATGTTCCTTACTACCGCCACGGGGAAAAGTATACAAGTGTTTGTTTAATGATCGAGGATCTCCAGTCAGCAAAGTAGCTAGAAAATTGACCAATTATCTTGGTATTTGTGCCAAGAAAGGCATGTATTTCCCAATGCACAAGGAATGGGGTGTAGATCATATTAAGGGTTTTGATTCCACTATGGATGATGTCATGGTATGTCAATAAAAATTATCCTACTACATTAGATTTTTTTTTGTAAGAAATGTTTGTAACACTTTCATTATTTTAGGAGTTGTATGAGTTTTATATGATAGATGCAGAGACAATTGCAAATATGCAAGAGGTTGTCTGCTAGTGCTACACAAATATACAGAGAAAGGTAAGATCTTGGCGTAGCAAATTAAAAAGTAAAGCATTAGATGTGGATCATCTAGATTATCAGCGTCAAGAAGCACCAGATGCCAGAGTCACTGATTGGGAATGGAAGAAACTATTGGAATATTGGAAGACTCCTATGAAACATGTGATGTTGTCAAAATCATTTGTTTTGATGTATTTATAATATTTTGAAAAGTCGTATTTTAATGATTTTGTGTATTCTTCATAGGAAGAGTGCACCTGAAACAAAATTAACCGCAAAGGTCCCCGTCCTACACATAGGACAGGGGCAAAATCATATTCTCGTTGTTATCAAAATGGGTAATTATTTGTAGTTACATTAATAATTGAGTCTCATACATTCCAAAACTAAAGTTATGTATATGATGTTAGATTGAAAAGGGATTCATAGAATCTGAAGGGCATGCATATCTTAAGTACCATCAAGATGCAAATGGTGAATATTTTGATGAGTATACAAAGAAAAAATGTGTAAGATCATCGTACCTTATACTTTATATTTTCTTAATATTGCAATTTGTTGCCTTATATGTATATGTATGAAAATTATAAGAAGAAATTTCCATAAAATGTCAGCAACGCCAACTTCAAAGGTCAACATATAACCAAGCCTTTGTTCGTGTTCTAGATGAAGTACATGGAGAACACCATGGTGGTTATGAGAGGGGATATGGTATCGGGGCTTCAAGACAAAGGTGGAAGGCATCTCATTTACAATGCGTGCAGATGAAACCTTATATTAGACAACAATCTCGAATCAAGGAGTTGGAAGAAGAACTTGCATGCCTAAGAGAACAACTTAGACATGTACTTGTAACCTAAACATATTCATTTATGCCAAGTTTTATTTTTAAATGAAAGTGTATTGTATAGGAAAATCAGGAAGGAACCTCTAATTCTCATGAACCCCATACATCAAGAAGTCATAATGACATTCAGGTATGTCTGTTATACATTATATTTTAGCCGTATGATGACTATATATTGCTCACAACATGCTTGATTCGCCTGAAATCACAACACCACCATTCACCATAAATATCTCATGGCCCTTGTGGCCATTGAAAACTATCGATATATATGGTAAGTTTCACATTATTATATCTTAATATGATCACCACTCATATTGTTTACATAATATCGAAATGTTTATTTTACTTATAGATAATAAGTCTGCCAGATTTTGTCGTCTTAATAGTATACTCATTTCACTGGCTCTTTTTAGAAGAAGGATATATGTCATCACATTTTTACCTTTTTGTCGCTATGGGAGATATGTACACAACTGGTTCTTCTATGAAAGATAAGAATCATGGGTCATTTAAGAAGAAATATATTCAAGCACCATAGGTTGCTAGCAGATTTTGGTAACCACTTTCAGTTTGACATTTGACTACACCAGGAGGTATCAATATAAAGTTTTGTTTGCAGCATCGTGTAGGTCCTATGCATTTTTATTTTCATTTTTAGATATTTATAATGATTTTTGAGGTTTCAATCTAAATCATTTGTTTATTTCCTAATAGGATGGAGTGATTCATTATGCAAGTTGATTGACTACTTGGTAATGCTCCTGGATCGTTTAAGAAGATTTATTAGTGACATTGTGCATGCTAGCAAATTTTGGCATGTTGTTTGTTCTAGCATTGGAATTGTCAAGATGATAGAAGTACATGGTGTAACATTTTGGGACTCAACCTGCCATCGTCAATGATGTTTTACAGGTCCTATTTTCCTTGCTTAGAATATTGATTATTAATAAGGTTCTCATTGTTTTTGAAAAATATCTTACTAGGAATATTGGTTATTCATGCGTTTTTTTCTTTATTTGATCTTAAAGGTGGATAGCTGAAGTTATATTTATGGAGACATTTCATGAAAGCATTGACATACATATTTTGTTGGAGGAAACATAAGAGGTATGGTAGCCATCACTACCTTATATGTTATTTGGCATCTGTTGGAATTTATCTTTCTTTATTAAGTTTATCATTATAATTAAGAAGTTTTGAATGATGTTATAATATTAAATATGATCTCCTTTGATGGTATATAAATATAGTATATGGTTAAGGTATCCAATACATAAATGAATCCTCCAACTTGGCCCAATACCCATCTTGGCTCACACACCAAGGGCGATTTATGGATGCAGAATGGGCCCAAAACCCATCTTGGCCCACACAACAAGGGTGATTTATTGAATTCCCCAGCACCATATTCCATCTCTCTTCCTATAAGATTCAAGAGCGTGTCAAACGTGTCAGGAGAAGAAAGTGCCAAAACTCATTGTATTTGACCACAATTCTAGTGTCTTAAGAGCATCCCTAGAAGAGATAAATATTCTAAAAGATCTTGATCTATCTCCCAATTGATCATTCCTTGCGGTCTCAAGTCAATTTTAAAGTTCAAATCCTTTGTAATTAGATAGGGAATATTGAACAAGTTCCCTGAGATATAAAGTTGTGCCATAGGTGTATTGTTTGACATCTACTTTATAGTATGAATATAAACCATACATGGGTCAATGCCAATATCCATAGAATATCTAGTGAGAGGAGGTGGCATATCCTATTAAGGGGTTGTTGTGAATGAGTTTCATACTTGACATTTTTATATGTGACATTGGTGAATGCCCTTATTCCTTTAGGTGTATATGTGTAGGTGCAATCGTAGTATGTGGGACAAGGTGGAGGAAATGAAAAATCTGACTAGGGGATTGCATGTCTATGCACATAATTCTTTTTCTTATTTAATATCTCTGGCAAAAAAGATATGAACTAATTTGATTATTTGTTGTCATCTTTAGCTCTTGTTATCACAAAGTTAAGTGTGTGGGAGGTGTATTTGTGTAGGTGCAATCGTAGTATGTAGGCCAAGGTATAGGACACCTCCTCTCATTGTAGGTTCTTCAATGCAAGAATTATTCTGCTCCATTATTTGTGTAGTCATTATGGCTAAAGATTTATATGCATGTAGTTGTCCACTAGTGTGATTCAACAGTATTTTTCATTCTTGGGGAGCCCTTAGCTAGTAATAGGGACATAGCAGGACACAAATTTCCCAAGTCTAACATGGTTTGCCTTTATAATTACTTGTCTTAGTCTAAGAAAAGATTAGGAAACTTAGTTGGAAAAGATTCTTGATGTGTTGTAGTAAAATAGGCGTCTTCTATTTTTAAAAGAATGGAAAACTATATAGTTATAAAAGTTATTAAGAGGAAGACCTTGCCAGATTTTTTTTCTTCTGAATCTGAATTCCTTTTGTTCTTAGTAACGATTATTGCCTTTTTATAGGCATCTCATGTTGTACATTACATCTTTGTTAATGTGGGTGCTTTTATGACTTTTAGTTGACTTTAGCTTGATCACAACATCAATATGATTTAGATAACTTCCCTTCTATAGTAGTAGCTCTGAATCGTTGTGATGTGAAGTCAATGAACTAATTAATTGCACTTAAATCAATCATATACTATCTAGTCTGCCAATATTAATGAACTCCTTAGTCTTTAACCTGGCGAATGGAGACTGAAAATAGATGGCAAAGTTCTCGCCCACCTTGTGCCGAGGTTCTCGTGTGCATACCCTGTCAGCCAAAGTTCTCGCCTTTTGATATTCCCTCTGTGTCTGTGTTGTTGGAGTTTGGTATGCAGAGCTATCCGTCTCAACTGATATTTTTTCTTGCGACCAAAAGGTCACTGCTTTAGTTGGTTCAGATGAAAAATGAGCCAAAAAGAAGCTCCAATGATTGTCGGGTTTCTATTGTTCTAAATCGTTCACTTCCTTCCCTGTTACTTTCACCTTCTGCCCACCTCTGAACCAATGTGTGTTTCTATTTATATGTTTCTTTGAAACTCCAATGTTTTAATAGTAGAATGGTATCTAGTTTAGTTGTTGGTCGATGAATTGTCCAGCATGACAGGGAATCACGAAGTATGATGAAATGTTGAGATTTAAAATGCCCATGTCAAAACGTAGGCATGAGTTTGTGTTGATTGGTCGAATTTATGTGTATTACTTGTTGATGTTTGCATAATGTGTTTAGACATCAGTTGTCTAGTATATATTCAGTCATAAGTGTTAATGAAATGTTGGCTTGCTGTAGTTTAATGCAACGTTTAGATGGTGGTTTCAGGTTATTATTGGTGCAAGTTCCTTGAGATAATTTTGTTATGTTCTTGTTTGCATAAAAGAAAGCATCACAAAACAACTATTTGCCTCAACGTACAACAGCTATTTGCTTAAATGTCAGGAGCTATTTAAAGCATCCTACAGCAGCTACGTGCATCAATGTACAACAACCATTTGTTAATATGGGTCGGGTCGGGTGAATTTCGGGCCGGGTCGGGTGTAGCTTGGGTCGGGCGAGTTATGTTTTGCAACAACCCAAAAAATAAGGGTCGGGTTTGGGTTTGGGTCTACCAAATGCGGTTGGGTCGGGTTTGGTTCGGGTTTGAGAAAACCCGATCCATTGCCATTCTTACCTGAAATAACTGGAACTTTCTCATTCACTGAAGTAAGAAATCGTACAGGAACAAGACAAACATGGATATCTTGTTCAGCCCATCAACGTTGAAAGGAGACATGATTGTACCGTTCAGATGCAAGCATTATGCAATCATTAAATATTTTTATTTAGCCTGATTTATATATCTTCTTTAGTGATTGGTTAGATAAAATTACTGATGTAATATCTTTATTTCAGGAGAACGTGAACCATCTAGTTCTACTCTAATTGGTGTTTTTGCAAGAGTATCTGGAGACTAAACTGAAAGGCTGAAGAAAGGAGTAGCATATGACCGTTTGAGTTATTAGAAAATAATTCATGTTGGTTGTTAGTTGAAGAATGTTACTGTCATTAAATATGACAAGGTTGTAAATCATCAAACAAGTTAATACTTGCTTTCGTAGCTTCTATTGAACGTGTGTTTACCAGTTCTATGTAACATTTGTGCTACATTGTAGAATTTGATTATTTTAATATATTTTTGATCAACAATGAATTATATTTGTTAATTTGATATGCATTCACTGATGTTTCGGAATTTACTGGATTCCAAATTAAACAAGTGTCCAAAATTGATGTCATCACGTTTAAGTGAAGTGCAACGAAGTGTGCATGTATTATAATGTATTATATAGTTAGGAGAAGACCTCATAATTAACAGGTGCTACTGTTTAATACCATGGGACCGTGCATTCTGATACCGATTTTAATAGAGATAAGGAGAACAGCCCAGAAGGAACGGTTGAATTAGAATAAACCGATGACCCTGTTCACTCTGCTTCAGAATCAATGGTGTAAATTGTTAAATCTGGACGTGTTTCTAGTAGTGTAGCCAATTGTCCGCTCATTGAGAATCTTGTCATCCGCGACAATCATCTTGGTCAGCCAATTGGCTACCATAAAACGATACCAGAGAGGCTCACATATCCGTTAGATTGCTTGACAAGTTTGAATTTGGAGTTGACAATGTATTGTCCGTATGAGGTGACTCTGCTCACCCTCTGCCTACTTAACAGTTGTCCGGTGTTAAAGTACCTTCGACTGTGTGTGGACTTCTACAAAGATCCCGACTGGAGTGAAGGTCGCAATTGCTTATGGGATACACAAGAGGCTGAGGGTTGTATCTTCAATTGGATTGAGAAACTTGAATTTGACGTCGTTGAAGGTTCTAAAGAGGAGATGTCCCTCATTAAGTTCTTGCTGAAAAACACACCTTCTTTGTTGGAAATCAAGGTAAGGGTTTTGTCCAGGAGATTTTCACATACTATAGTTGACGACTGCCTGCTGAAGAGGCTAGTTCAAGACTTGTTGACCGTGAAAAAAAATGCTATACAAGGAATGCGGCTACATGAAAATGGGTCAATTGTCTTCTGAACCCACCCTTGTAAGTAGTTGATTATTTGTTCAAAATTTTAACCTATAAACAGTCTTTAGTTGCCTCTATGCTCTTAATTGCTGTTGTTGCTTGCTGTCAAGTTGATATTTTGTCAGCTCCTTATTGCAATTTTCTTTTTACAAATTTTAATGTTTTATTAAATATTTAAAGAACATCTTTTTGCAAAATGTGGTCACATGTTGGCCCAGTACAAGTGATAACAATTTCCAACCAATGTGTCATATGATTAGGGCCATCAAATTAATATACTATGTCATGATAATTAGTTCTAACATTGTTTAAGATGCCATGTAAGTTGTAGCGATGCACTGATGCTCCAGTATTGCTATTACTAGGGCAATTAAAGACATCATTATTAAAGTAACTTGCTACTGCATTTTGGTCATTTCTGGGTCATGCATACGTGTTCATAACTTGGAATGAGATCAAATAACTTTGAAACAGACTCAGTCCTATTATCTGACCTGGACCTAAAATTGGACCACTGGTTATTGCTCATTTTATAGGACTCACACTTCAAACATATTAATATATACTAGCTAACTAAGGAAGTAATAACTTTAGTTTCCTAAAGGTCTGACTGGTTTGATGTAACTGTAACTTTTCTAAAATTCATTTTCTCGGAACTGAAATGGACTTCCGAGTTCCAATCGATTGGTTTAAAATTGGAGTTTTACTCAAAACTGGCTTCCAGTGATTGGTTTGTTGTATTTATAGGTAGGAAATCTGATTATAGAATGTTTTTCAACACAACATAGAAACTGTACATAAATTTCTTTGCTATAGATTAAGTATACAGGAGCATAACTACATGATCATACGATTTCGAACTTCTGTCATGATAAAATCAAAAGACAACAATTAGTCAAGCTCTTATTCTTTGGCTTGGCGTAGCTTCAGCAATGAATCTAAGCTTCTAGAAGAAAGCTAGACAGTAAACTATTGATAATCACTGAAGCATAAAAGAGACAAACTACCTACTGACGACGATACAAAAAAGGGAAAACAGAAGGACCTCCGATCCTCAATGTCCAAGGCGGATAAGAAAACTGTCAAAGAATCAAAATCAGCAAGCTGCCAACTATAAAAACAATTTTAAATCTAGTCCACATCACTCAGACGGATAGACTCAGAAGCAGGCATACAGCCGTATA